>BROE01000018.1:10409312-10518409 GCA_036571765.1 Plecoglossus altivelis | reverse complement strand
GGGAGGGAGGGACAGAGAGAGAGAGGGACAGAGAGAGAGAGGGGGGCAGAGAGAGAGAGGGGGGCAGAGAGAGAGAGGGAGGAGGGGTGTATGGTATGCGTATTCCTACTAACCATCTCGCAGTACTCAAAGACAAGCAGAAAGGGGATGGCCTCCACACACTGGCCCAGACACTGCAAGATGTTGGGGTGCTGCAGGACTCTGTGGAGAGACAAATGCAAGCGTTCAGAAACACTTCAGACAAAGGCTTGATATCCTGCATTCTAGCTGGGAAGACTTCAAGTGAACCCGGCACGGAAAAGCAAACAGGGCGCTGCAGTGTGTTTGGCAGAAGGTAGAGGGCGCTACTATCTCTGGGGAAACTATAAAGGGCACCTGACAACGTGTTGTACCTCAGTCATTGTTCCTTCAACACAACAACATACATATTGCCACAGTCGTCATGTGTTCCTCTTGTCTAGCTGTAGAAAACATAGCCTCGAATGAACCTATGGTGTCCGAATGCAGTTACCTATAAGGGTCTCCCTGCTGAAGGAAGTCATTCTGCTCCTTGGCGCTGGCGTTTGCCTTTAGCTCCTTGACAACCACGCGGGCCGCGCCCGGGTCTGTGTACGCCTCGCTGAGGAGGACCTGCACACGAAACACACACACACACACATTTTACACATGGAGGATTGCACAGGAAAACCTCAGAGACCAAGCAAAACATAACCCTGGTCAGAAAACAGCAGGCATGCAGGCAAGGGGGAGAAGCGGGGGAGTAGGGGGGGCTGGCGAGGTCAGGTGGAGGACTGGAGGAAGGACAAGCTCATGCCCCCCTCAGGTACAGTGTCCAGTGCACGGAGGGAGGGAGGGAGGGAGGGAGGGAGGGGGGGGGGGGGGGGGTGGTTTGCTTCTGTCACTGGCCCAAGCAGCCACTGGCTCTTGCCCAAGATAGGGTCATTATGAATGGAGCAGAGCGTGACACGATCATCCAAACAGATGTAGCACGCGTGCTATCATGTTCATCTATCTCTCCCGTCACTCATTGCACGTCAACCTTCTTCCACTTCCTGACCTCTCCTTCGCTCCTGTGCACTGGGACTTTCTCCTGCCCCCACCCCTCTACGGCAAGGCTGGCACGCCACTGCGCCTGCCGCCCCTCCCCCGCCACCCCTAGTTCCCTCTAAGCTATGAGGCACATTAAAACGGAGAGGGCAAGAGAATGAGGCCTCACCCAGTCAAGGGGCTGCGGTCTCTGGGATTACGGGGCTAATCTGGCGCTGTTTGTTCAATAATGCCGGTTAAATCTGCTAAGAAGGCGGCTTTTGAAGTAATCAATGTTACCCAGTCAATAACCTCCAGTGTATGAGATGCGTGTGTGCATGTGTATGTGTGTGCATGTGTGTGTGTATGTGTGTGTGGAGGGGGGGGGGGTTATCTTGTCATTTATGACAAATGTTTTGTCCAAACACACACACAACCCTAACAACAGCCACTAAACAGCAGGTCCTGATTTGTCCGGGTATGCCGAGCACCCTTTCCACAACATCACACTTACCTTGCCAAACCAACCGCTTCCAATCTCCTGGATGTAGCTGAGACTATGTCGAGCCAACTGCGATCCCGCGGAGCCCTCTGGGTGCCAACCGAAACAACAACACAGTTGAAATTAGCATCTAACAACGTCTCTCAGGGTCTCGTTTCGCCTCCTTTTTCCTAAATGAGAGCATGCAGGGCTAGTGAGCTCTGGAGGGCCAGAGACACACCATGCGTCTCCTTGTCAGTTCCCCTGCCGTCGGAAGCAGCTTTACCCACAGGGGGGGGGGGTGTGTGTAAGTGTAGGCTAGTGACTCCAGACCTCCAGAACTCAACATAAAATGCGCTATTCCCACAAAACAAATAGGGATTTATGCCTTAATACATTCCGAGCGTGATAGCCTGCCCTTTGGTCGAGCAGAGACTCTACATGTGCGCCCTTCCTCGCTACACTAGCCATGCATCGTCAGACCAAGTGTGTATCGGCCTGGAACCTCTTATTGACTTCGATTTCTAACGAGCGTTGTCAAAGGGTGCCGACCAAAATGCCTCTGGATCAAATTGGAAAAAATTCAATAGATTCGACCGATCGAGAGCAACGAATCGGCCTCTTGGTTGTACACAAAAAGTGACTTCACGGAGCTCTTCTGCACAGTCATCGTATTGAACCCGCCCCCCCTATCAGATAAAAGGTCGTGATTTGCTCGACCGCATATATGCTGGGTGGAAATCTGTTTGAATGGGAGCGTGGCCGGACCCATCTGCCAGAGCAAATAAAACATGAGCCCGCCGGATTGGTCTGCTTCCAAAGCTCCAATAACGAGCCAGCCAGGGCAGATTTAGTCACGGGTCAGTAAATCTCCTTAGAAATGTCTTGCGTGAGGTAAACAGGACCGCAAATATGGGCCAGATCCACACGAACTGCACTGTGTCTGTCCACATCACCGGATCAACAGTCAAATGACTAATGTGACAACAAAAGTCACACCCCAAAGGCGAGTTTACAGCAAATCTTCGACTGGCTGAGCCAATAGGGGTTAGTTATAGTTAACAGCTCATAAATCTGGGCGTACATTGACATCATGTGCAGTTAAATATGATCCATTAATGCATTGAGTTAAAGATCCATAAATCATGCATGATATAATCATTGGTGTGCATGTGGAACCATCCTGAACACAGGAGTTAAGCAAGGTTGAATTCAGTTGAAATAGGGTGCTAAATAAAAAAACGAAAGGTGTATTGTAAACCTGAGGTAAACTGAGGCGTGTCTTATGAGTGTCTTATGACAGTGTTGTGTTAGCTGGTTTATTGTACCAGTCAAGATGCCAGCGCAGCTGCTCATGTGACGTTTTAGTGTTTTACATGGATGTGTGAAGAGAAACAGATAAAAAGGCTGCAGTATTGCCAATCCCTCTGGGCTGTTATTTTGCTCCAATTAAACTACTAAAAGGTGTGGAGGAAGAGGAGGCAGGTGGGGGGGGGGTTAGGGTCCAAAGTCATTTCCATCTGCTGTAATACATATGAACAGCTATTCGCTATCAAGATGTCTCCTAATCAGGTGGTGTAGGCAGGTCAGCGCGCAGCGGTTTGACTACTGTCACCGTTGTTTTCACCAAGAAGAGGCGGGCGCTACGCGAAAAGTGCCCGATGAGAGCCAAGGCGTCTTACCCGAGATGCGGGGAGGGGGTTGGAGGTGGGGGGGCCCGGGCAGGGCCACTGGGGGGACGGCCAGGGTGTACACCTCGGCCGGGGACTGCATGGAAGGAGTGTCCTCAGCAGGGGGGGTGAAGTCCACCTCATCGTCAAAGTTGTCCTCAAACTCCTGTTAAAGGGATGATTGTCATGATGCAGGTCGAGGTGACTTTCAGACAGTACAGTTGACTTACAGTTGACTTACAGTCAAGTTGACTGTAAGTCAACGGCTACTGTTCCTGTCAATTATAACTACAAAATCTGGTATCACTCCCAGATATAATAGCCTGTATTGATTCTACTTAAAAGATTAAGCTGGCATACATAGTTTGTTGAAACAAGATTTTTACCATCGCTTAAACTGACTATGTATGGTTCTGACAATAGTTTCACAGTATATTTGCCACGTCTAATAGCAAAGCTTTGCCTTATTCTCGGAATTCTTTGAATCCATATTACATATTGACTGGTTTCAGTTTACTTGGGTGTGTGAGTGTATGTGTGTGTGTGTGTGTATGTTTGTGTGTGAGTGCGCGTGACTGTGTGCACTGTGGGTGCCAGTGAGTCTCTCACCTTGAAATTGATCTCACGTTCTTTGCAGCAGGTCATGCAGTTCACTAACAGCACCACCATGGCCACTAGGGCCACCAGCGACACCACCACGGGGACGTGTGCAGAGATGGACGCCCCTCCGCCGGGCTCCCCTGGAACAAGGACACAGCAACGTTGGTTCTGCCCATACATTTACACTGAAGCACAAGCGCGAGATCCTAAGAACAAGCTGGACCAGCATCAATTTATCTTGAACCTGACAAACTGCAAGCAGGTTACGAAGACCTGAGATAAAACGACAAAGGTTTTTCATACGGGTGTTGGTCTAAAACATAAGATGTTTCTATAGGAACCAACCTGTGGCTTGTTCGATATGAATGTTCATGAAATCATGTCATCTAGGTCTTCTATGGATACCCACGCCTTTGGCGAGGGCCAGAGGCAAAACAGGATGGGGGGGAAGGATAGGTCAATTTTTCACCACATCATCACCTTTCCCCAAAAAGCCCATGTGTCCCGACTCAACGACAGGGTGTGCCTTGAGACCTGGGGGTGCTGTGGCAGCGAATCAGGTGTCAGCGCTGACAGCGGACATCTCCCTACCCATTCACTGTCACCACATCCCAATCAGCACCGCCCCTCCCCCCCATCCCCGTCCCCCATCCCTGGCCCCCCCCATCCCACTCTACACAGTCTGCCAGGTTCCTACAGTGCTCCTACGACATGTCTATCACATCCCTGCCAGCCTGCCAGCCTGTCTTAATCTGCCTCGGTGTGTTTGGAGGGGTGTGATGTCTGTGTGCACCATGCGTGTACTTATATGATCTCTGTGCTATCATCTCTGGGTGTGCACGTGTGTGTGTGTGTGTGTGCACATGTGTGTGTGTGTGCACGTGTGTGTGTGTGCACGTGTGTGTGTGTGCACGTGTGTGTGTGCGTGCGCCACCAACGCTATCCTGGATACATAACCCCCTCAGGACACAACAATCTGGAGGTGGCTTCATTACCTCGGCCCCTAGAGTCTTTCTCCTGTGTTGTCTAGAAAACACAGGCCAGGTGAAAGCAGACCTGTGTAGGAACATGGACGCCCAGTGGGACTTTCCGGGGCACCTGTCCAGTTCTTTCACATCACTGGAAGTAGTGAAACAAGGAGGATGTTGCTAGAGACATGGACGAACTTCCCTAAGAAAATGACGCGCCTTTTTGTGGCAGCCTCTTCGTAACAGCAAAGTTGCCTGAAGGTGCTTGAAGGGCCATCACTTTGGGAATAATCAACGTAATAGTTCTTTTTCTTACTGGCGACTCATACAAGACATTAGTGGATGGGAAGATAAGCCCCCCCAGTCACACTAAAAGAAATAAATGTTGTCATCGAGGCCAGGCCCAGAAGTAGCTACACCTAATGACAAGACTCACTATGGAGTCATCTGTGTGTGTGCGTGTGTGTGTGTGTGTCATAGCTGATGTGGTGGACACAACATATCGTCCACAATCCACACTCTACCAGACAAGACACATTTTTTTGCAATTGCTGTAATAAAAGGTGTTTCCGTCGATGTTATTGAACTATGTGTTCTCCAGGCCTTACCTCTCTCACTCACCAGCCACGCCCATCCAGCAAGCTCAAATATGATCCGGCTTGTCAGGCAACTCATTATAGCTCACTTGTGCTGTGGGGCACACCCACAATCCAACAGACACAGTCACATGGTTTGACCTCTAATCTGGCAGATGGAACCCTACAGTCATTACGTTTAATTAACAAATTGTGTTCACGCTACTTTATGCACTACAGTGTCAAGCCTGTCAAGGATAGACAGTGTATTGGTTCACGTTCCGAACTTAAGACTTCAATTTCCGATGGTGACCGAAACCGGTATGAATAGTCTTCGGTTTCTGAAATGTCCATGCAGCAAGTTCCTGCATGAGGACCAGAAACAAAACGCAAACACAAACATGCAAACCCTGGTTGCAGTATAACACACTGGGGCTTCTTGGAGGGAAATCCAGGCAAAGCAGAAAAACAAATTTTTGGATATTGTTAGTAATTCCCCCACCATGTGATGCCTGTGAAGTATGAGGCAAATCATTGATTTCGTATGGAATGACACCACCTGGTATTGGAACTGTACACGTTGTTTCTAGACATTTGTCTTCGACTCAACCCAGCCCACATTCCTGACCTATGGCCGCCAGTTTGACCAGCGAGTATCAGACGTTGCGGCATCGGACTTTGGATTACATTAACTAGCCTTGAAACGCCAAACAGGTGAATCATCCGTTGGCAAAGATGTGCTATCGTGAGACAACGATCCTGGCCATAACATGGCTAGCCTATGTTTGAATTAAAAAGTCTGATCTAATACATAAGACGTTTATCACTAGATCATGACATGCCCTCGGCTCATCCTGAAACCTATTGCCATGCTGGTATCACGTACACCAGCTTAGCGATGAACTCTGGTAATGGAGTCTGCCATAGAGGACACCAGTTAACACAGCCTCCTGTTTCACCTCAGGCCACAGAAACAAGCTGTAGCACTTGTAAAGACCTAGTCCCCCAACACAGTCCTGCAAAAGAACTACAGCACTGCCAACGGTACGAGGGCGACGTCCTCCACTTAAGTTCCATTTCACAGATCGTGTACTCTCTTCTATAACTTAAGACACTCTTTTTTCTGGTGCTGTGCTCAGGCCAGTCGTAACGAAGCGGAGCGAAACCGTGAAATATTGATGAGGAGCCGAGGGAATTAAAGATTCAGGGGTCTTGGCTAACCTACCCAAGCTAGGGCCTGTGCTGTTGTCTCGTAGGTTCTAAATCTGGATTTGGTCTAAGTACGGATGGACAATGCAACCCCCTGCCCCCACCCCTCTCTCTCCACAATAGACTTCCACTTGCGCTGATGTGGGTAGCCTTCTGGGGACTACGTAGGCAGCTGGGGTGGCGTTGGAGGGTGAATCCTTGTTTGATGTTTGCTGCTGACATAACAGGCTGCTCTTCGCCTACCAAGCTGAACTGAAAATTGCCTGACCTGACATTCTGGACGCTACGCTAAATGCTTGATGGGTTCCCAGCCTTTCTTGGACCACGCTAGCACTGCAGGACAACTCATATCAAAAGCATTGCGAGATAAGATGCCACCTTCTGCAGAAACAAATGGTCAGGAAATATAATCACAGACAAAAGTATGCCGCTTGCATCATTTCGCGTGTCCCAATTCTTATTCCGTCATCCATTTCCTTGTGTGTTACAACCTAGCCGGCACAACAGTCTTAAGACATTATGCATGCAAGGGTCAAATGAGTGACTAAGCCATTTGGGACTCAAACTGTTGTTTACAAAAAATCCTCTCGCCGGGCTTTTTGTACGTCGCTAGCGCAGCAGCGTCTCCTCCTCAGGCTACGGTGCGACCGAGCGTGCTTCAAAGGAGGTCCCAGTCAGTGAATATCTAGCAGGGTGAGAGGCAGCCTGCGTTGTAATAGGGAGCCAGCTAAGCCCAGCCTGGGCGGCTGCTCTTGACTCTGCAGCAGCTCCACTCTGCCTCAGTTACCCTCATCGGAGTCATGGGTTCACATTATGAGCTGGCAGGCTCACCAAATTATTCAGCTGGTTTAGAGGACCAATACGCCATGAGCCATCAGCTTTTGTTCCCTCTACATATTTCAAAGATCTTTGTTCACGCGAGACGAAGGTCTGACCCATTTTCTTTTTTTTGGGGGGGCGGGGGGCGGGGGGCCTGTCTGTGTAAAAAAAAGAGTCTGATGATGCCAGGTTCAGGTTCATGCAGGGTGAAGGCAGAGAAGATATACCCCCGTCTGTTGAGTTGCCCCATCTCAGCTCCAACTACCAGCTTCTTATACCTTGTTGTGGACGACCTTAAGCAATAAATCTGCAGGCCCGAAACAACTTAGTGCAATAAAGTTGGCCCCAATTATGGCATGTCTTAAGCTGTTTTCAGCAGACACACTTGAGCCGACAGCGTATCCACTTTTTCATACTGATCGAGTATCAGATTAAAAAACAAAGCACAGCACTACTTAGAGCGAGAGTCGGGCTACCTTTAATTTTTTTAATGAATGCAACTCAGGCCTAACCATCCATGTACACTCCCAGGCAAGGAGTTCTAGCTGTAATTAAATGAAAAATGAAGCTAGCTAGCCTGTCCCCATGACGCCCAAGCCTAGACTCAAGGGATAAGGCTAATTGTTTGGCCACGAAATCCAACAACGATTGAAATCGCCAACACAGAATGGCAAAGTGTAATCTAAAATCTCTGGCGTGTCGAGCGAGCTGAACATTTTTCACACTATAAAATATCTGTATGTATTTATATTTCTTCTGTTGAACATAAAAACTATATTCCATGTATATAAACAACATATTACATTATTCTTTGCACACACTTTTTATTCTATTAAATAGAACATAGCACATTTTTTTCTAGTTAAACTTTATCTGTACAAGTGAATTTCCCCTTTGTGTGTAAATAAAGTCCTATCTTATGTTATATGGTGCATTATTTTGGTGGACTAATTTACCAAATCATCTGGGAGACATTTCCTGCAGTAGAAAAGCATCTAAATACAGGTTGAAGGAATCTTCTGGTTCCATGAAAAGTAGCTTCGTTCAGGGTAGCACAGGTTGCGGGACTTGCTGCTGAAACCCAGCTATAGTGAGGGTCAGTGAATCAGCATTCGGTGGCATGGACGGCCGTGGCCAGCAAAATACGACTTTGCAGCAGGACACGCAGCCTTGCTCTGAACATGCTCGGCTAATAAACACAACAAGTTAAACTGACCACTGCAGACGTCTATGGATTCAAGTGAGAAACATTGAGCTAGAGTATTACTGCTGTCCCTGAACTGATTTCAAAATCCCAAACGTGAGCGAGGTGCTTGTGTGAATAGATTTAACCGTCAAGCCAAAACAACCCTAACGTACTTGACAAACCTGTTCTTTTTTATTACATCGACCTGTGCTACCGATTTTCCGCCTTAAATATAAAGTGGAAACTCAAAAGGGAAAGGGGCTGGTCCAGCGCTGCTCCATCATTTACCGTCAGTTGTACCCTATAAAGTGTAATAAAACTACACACATCAATGCACTGTTAAATATTGACAGATACCGATAAGAATGGAACATGGGTGACGGTTACATATTTACTGACCACCACTTCTGAACACATTCATCCCCATTCATTTACCATACGAGCTTAACTAAGCTTTAGTTTTGCTTCTACCACTGACATTGAGAACAGCGCTAACAAGCAAATCAGTAACCTGAGTTCTCAGAGAGAGAGAGACACCATTCGTTTGCTGTTTTGTCTGTGGTTGCTCACCTCTTCCATTCTCTTCTGACTGTTTACATCATTAGAATTCATGATGATGCTGCTCCTCATGCAAGAACCATGCAGGTTTTAGAGACTAAATAATGAAGGACCCACAGGAGAAGGCAGCAGTAGAACAGCAAATAGGCCTATAGCAATTTATGGGGGGGGGGTACCCTCAAGTTAACTAATACTATATCACATTGTTACTGCCTCATTCTGCCATTTCCCTGGGCCTAACTTGTCGCACGGACCTCTTGTAGGTTCAGTCCATAAACGTCTGGTTGTCGTGTCGTTCTATTATGGAAAACATACAGTAAAACCTTTATTGGTCATGTAGGAGGTGTACCTGACAGCTAGTAATAAGGGCACCCCCTAGAAAATATTAGACATTCCTACGTTTATAATATTTAAAAGTAGTAGCGTTTACAAACCAAAGAAACACATCTACAGTCTGTAATATCAGATGGACCTGCTGCTAGCGAAAGTTGCTGCGTTAGCTCGCTAGCATTAGTCAACTACTGATTGCTGTTTTGTGCTTGCGCTTGGCTACTGCTACAGCTAGGCTATGATATTTGGATAGCCGTAGAGCTGGATTAGCAATACTTCAGGTTGTCACATTCGTCATGTAATGTTACAGTTAGATCGGAATCAACGTATTGAACTTGACGATAATTGTGTGTTTTCACATACGTTGACAGTTTACAACGTTAACTGAGTAAACAAACATGTATTTACCTGTGTCAGAATACGGAAGCGGGGCACATTCGGCCAGCAATAATGCCGACTGAAGGATTCCAGTTGTCAGCAACAAAACAAATCCATGACGGTTCTCCATCCTTCTTGCTAGCTTTGCTAACACATAAACTAATCAGAATCTTCGAAGTATAACTAAATGCTAATAAATTAAGTATAACGCTACATTCATTTATCATGAATTTAATAAATAGCTAGCTAGCTACGGGATGCATATAACGCACGCATCAACACCAACATTTTCCTGCTTGTTTTGCGATGTCCTCCTAGCCAGCTA
This sequence comes from Plecoglossus altivelis, assembly GCA_036571765.1. Lineage (NCBI taxonomy): Eukaryota > Metazoa > Chordata > Actinopteri > Osmeriformes > Plecoglossidae > Plecoglossus > Plecoglossus altivelis. Next base: position 10,508,284 of record BROE01000018.1, on the reverse strand, counting down.
GCTAGCTATTTGTCGCTAGCTAAATAGCAGGCTGGCTTAGATAGCTAGCTACAAGGACTGTAGCAACAACGCTATCAGTGCCAACAAGATTGCCGGTTCATCGTCCAGAAATACTAAAAGGTTCCATTACCCTTTGTGAACAATCATATTTACATATATACAACCAGCAATTCAATCATAAATTAATTCAAAATAATTGTAATCAACTCTCAGGCAACACCTTTCCTCCAAAGCGCCATGTTCCTACGTCACATTTCAGCATGGGGGCGTGTGCGTATGCTGTAGGCCTAACTAAAGATGGACATGCACCGTAGCAAATCATGAACTATATCTAACTGGTCACATACAATTTCTATTCCTCGATTTAAAGTCGTTTTATTGTGCGGTTTGTACTTAACGAGCAAGATGAAATGATGTTGTTAACTAAAACATGCAAATCAGATTTGGTAAATTACAGTAATCCGTGTTTGGGTGCACAGATGGGCTAGAGCTAGACCATAAGAAATAACCAAATGAGACTTTATGTGTGATTTATTTATATCAAACAGAGGTCGAGGATCAAGACTGTGATGTATAGGTTGTAAGTGGTCTTAAGGAGATCTTTTGGTGTCGAGGAACATTTTTAATTGTATGAATTTTCATCACACAATTTGAAATTGTTCAGGCAGTCTACATAATAGTTCACTATATAATTGTGATATATACACACAATTACTCGTTCAAATTAGCTTAAATATTTAAATTAAGCAACTTTTGAAGAGGTTCAAGATAAAAGTCAGTGGTTTCAAAAATCAAACATCAGATCAATATGATCGCATGCACTCGTGTGTAGGGTACCAGTTAAGTAGGTTAAGAATAGGACACATTCTCAGATTCAAGTCAACGTACTTTAATTCCCATTTGTAACCTTAGTTCATCCATTTACCAATAGAAATAAAAAACTGAACTAAAACAATACTACATTTCTGACAATAACAGTTCAATTCATTAAAGCCTAATATACATTTTACAAACAGCTACAGATTTCATCATATTGCCTTTTGCAAAATAGCAAGGTGAGATGTCAATTTCATTTTCAAGGAAAAGAAAAAAAAATCTGTTCTAAATCACAGATGAAAGGGGTTGGTGCTTTGTGGTGTGGAGAATCTCCTAGGGTTTGTGGACAGAGACGTCATAGTTGCTCTTACACTCTGATTCACAAAGCTGCATGAGAGTGGAGTGTTGAGTAGGCACGCATCAAGACAGACAGAGATCTGCCCAACCCAGGATCAAAGACAGGATAACTTCATCAGATCAACGGTGAGCAACAGACTCTGCATGTGTAATGATTTAGATGATCATCATATTCATTTGTTTGATTGTTTAGGTTTTAATATTTTTGTGTATTTTCATCTGTGTATGTACATTGCATTTGTGTTACAAAGGCAAAAAGCATGTTCTTTTGTTCAATCGAAATCGGAATAATAAATTCACACACATCTCTCAAGCCTTGTGGTTGAACAAAAGTACTTATACTCTGTATTAATACTTATATTATGCATTATACTTGTATCCTACTTAGGTTGCGGTGTCCTTTTACAAATGTCTATTGATGAAATGTATTGAACAATTCAAAAATCAATGTCTCACTCCACTGCTATCTCACAATCAACATCAGAAAATGCTACTGACATGATACAATACATTGAGGATATAGACTTGAGTGTAGACTTGACTTGAGCGATCAAGTGAGTTTTCAGCTGGACGCTTTGCCACACACACCTTGTCAGTTTCACCCAGTGAATGTTTAGCCATCTTACACCTAAAGACACAAGTCTGATTTATTTATTGTCACTGTTTTTCTTCCTTACATCCACAGCACCCCTCAGGCATCAAGGACCATGGCACTTTCAGGGATGCTGAGAGATGAGGACATCAAGGCTGCAGTCCAGGCTTGTCAAGGTGAGGCAGGCACCATTCACACACACACATACACATGCGTGCACAGGCACACATAGACATAATCGCGAATACACACAATAGAACACAAGCGAAGGTAGATCCACTCCCAGTCTCATGAGGTTATTTACCTGTTTGGTGGTGGAAGGGTGTATCCAGGTAACCAGGCAGCTAGAGGGCTGGGGAGGTAGTTACTACCCAGATACCACAGTGCTTATGGCGAGTTCTCAGGAGAAGACCGAATCACGCCAACCATGCATACTTCACAGCCCACCAGCACTTAATTATTTATCTACAAGCATTACATCTGCTTCAGAGGGCAGCAAAAGCACACCATCTAGAAGAAACCCAAATATCAAGTGTGTGTTCACTTTAATTCTGAACACAATCATCTTTTATTCTTAGTTTAATGATTGCACTTATTACCTTGATTGTTTACTGTGCACTCCTTGTTCAATCCGAATAGCTGAGGAGATATCATGCTGTGAACGGCACTGCGAGTAAATAGTGAATTCTTGTGCAAAGAATGAATGAATACTTTACTTTGTTTTTAAAGTCGGATCTTCACAGTCTCATTCCCATGTGAATGGATTGCCTGAGGTATGGTGTGTTTGCTGGAGTGTTCAGATTGCATAATGTTAAGTAGTTTTACAATGTTGATGGGCTCAGTGACAGTAAAATGCTGGGGGGGGCGTATTGGGAAATGTCAGCAGTTGTAAAATGAAAGTCACTTGAGCGAGTGAGTAAATGGGACATTTCACTATTCATCCCTCTACTCCCTCTGTGTTCCATTCTCATACTCTCTCTCACTACACATCTTTCATTCACTCTCCCTCTCTCCACTTTGCCCTGCAGCTCCAGGCACATTCGACTTCAAGTCATTCTTTGCACAAGTAGGTCTGAGCGACAGGCCTGAGGCTGATGGTCAGAAAGTGTTCACAGTCCTGGACCAGGACCAGAGTGGATTCATAGAGGAGGAGGAGCTAAAGTAAGATTTGACCCAAATTAGGCTGAGGGTCACTGGTGTGGAAGTGACATGGTGAAGATAGCTTGTGGTTATTACATCAGCATGAGCTATGAGACAACTTTGGCATGAAGAAATAAAGTCTGGCTGAAATGATGTTCTCAAATATTCATTTGAGTTCTCTGCCACATTTGTAAGATTTTTCCTGCAGAACTTCTCCTCAGGAGCCAGGGAACTGACTGTGACAGAGACCAAGACCCTGCTGTCAGCAGGAGACAGAGATGGTGATGGAAAGATCGGAATGGAAGGTACATTTACATTTCCCCATTGTCATCAGAGACAACTGTAAGAGATTGAAACAGCATCCCAACATACTATATATCTAACGTTCAAGCAAATAAAAAAGTATGAGCAAAAATAAAGCAATGGTGTCCATATTAAATGTGACAAAGGTGTTAAGGCAGTGGGCCGTTAAGCCTGGTTAAAGATGGTGTTGTGCCTCTCAGAGCTATCGTCATTTTCATTCTGTTGTTCTTTTTTCCAGAGTTCTGCGCTTTGCTGAAATGAAACTTCCCATCTCGTCATGGTTGTCTATTTTTCTTCTGTAACCTTTTACAACATAACAATTTGTAACCTGTTACAAAGTAACCTTTCACAATGTATAGAACCCCAAACACCTCTCTTGTTGAATGGAAGGCTTACCAACTCAGTAACTACTTCACTGACATTCCTCTCTGGTTTGGTGTTTTGGAGCATTAGTCCCTAGGCGAACATAATTTAACATTTAAACATAATCAATTTAGGTGTGCATTTTATTGAATATTTTATCAATTAAGCAACCAGAATTATTTAATAAAAGTTTTTTGGAACCCCTAATGCCTCTTTTTGCTCACATTGTTTGAAACATGAAATTACAAATTCGATGTAAAATATAAACAATAGGTTCTCTTTTTTCCCTGCCTACAAGCAGAGATCATCCAAATGTGATGATATAAGCAAAGTGCCCATAGGCAGAAAGTGCATGCTGCATTTATCACGGTAGCAGCTACTGAGATGCTCTGACTTGATCTGAGCAAAGCACGCAATCACGGACAGTGCCTTGGTCTTCCAAATGCCAGCAAGTGAATCCGAGAGCTGTTTTAATGCTCTGCGCAGCAGTGAATCACAGCAAAGTACTATGCTAGTAAGATATCATGATGACAGTTGCATCAGCCCTCAAGATTCAATTTAGTTTGCATTTCAAGCCATGTGAAGTCAGCTTTTGCTCTGACTGTATGCAGGTGTACACAATTAACCGTTTGTAGTTGTACAGTGTCTACAGATATCACAGAATCATCCAAAATGTTCCAGCAATAAATGTGACATACTTACTGTATATAGGATATATACTGCCTTCTGCTGGAGAGGTGTCAAATGAATTAGTTGAGTTTAGTTTTATATATGTGACCAATCGATGGTGGGCAAAGGCAAACATATAAAAAAGGTACCAGGGGCCTGAGGTGGGGCACAGGGGCCTGATGTAAAGCTCTAATAGGGCACAAGCTCCTCATTGTAGGTACTCTTTTTTTTTTCTTCCAAGCTTGCTGCCTACGAGACGTGGGCAATACAAGGGACTGTGCAACTGTCCCTTGCTTCACCTTTGTGTTCACTTCAGAGGTCAGAATGACCTGAAACTATGTTTAATGCACGCACACGCACAGCCACAATGAGACATTTAGATTGTATGTGCTTGATTGAACTCAGACAAAACTAAATATTTCTAATGCATATGCAGCATGGCTGCACATTTCGGTGCCCAAAAGGGCACTTACAGGGTAAAAATTCAATTCACCTGCTTTATTTCAGGGTGGAAAGTGGGGTCTTTTTGACCCCTAGGACAGTGGAAGTTGCAGAATACAAAGAGAGCATGAGGGTTAACCTGCTATATGCACAGTTCAGCAACATAAGTTTGATATCATCTCAGGCAGGTATACCAATAGTAATGCAGCTTGAGGTGTGCAAAAGGCCATTTTTTAAGCAATACTTTTTGCACAATAAACAGCTTAATGTAACATGTAATGTTCTACTCGCGTTATTATGTTTGAGTCAAAATAAGATGTACGTTTTGTCCACTAGTATGGCACGAGATCACTGCATCATGCTTTCTCCACTGAACAGGCATCCTAGAAGTGACTTTGTTGTTTTCAACATATAGGGAACCTTAGAGGGTACTCCATCACGTGTCTTCCACGGGTAGGGCACCCTAAAAGGGTTTTTCGTCACATCGTTTTGCACACCGACCCACCGTAGAAGACCCTTTATCATGTTTAATCTACTATAGGGGCATCCAAGAGGGCACCAGTTGGTACCCCCACTCCCTGCACAAAGACGTGAAATTAACATCATTTGAATCAATTTCTACAAGGGCTCATTCAAAACTCATGAAAACATCTGAAATTTACAATTTCAGCGCGTAAACCTGTGCGTAAAAGCGCACAAAATATGCCGTACCTCGTTTCAAAAATATTAACGATAAGGACGAACTATTCATATAAATTAAATCATATATATATATATAATTCCATTGTAGATGTATGTCAAAGGTGAAAAACGGCCTACAAATAGTTTCTGTTCGCTTTGCAGTCACTCCAAGGCCACCGCAAAGTTGATAACCTGAGAACAAATAAACAGCTAGTGTTCTGGTGACATTGCGTAAAACGCTTCATGGAAAAACTGACACTGGAGTATGGCCATCAGTTTTAGAAACCAGCCAATGCTGGTCTAGTTGGCACACATAAATAGGCTTCCTGTGGGATTCTCTCCATTGCCTAAGTAAGGACATGGATCATGTACTAAGATTACCAAGCCATCAGCTTTGATGTGTGAAATATATATTTTGCTGCATTTGCACTGCAGATGCTATGGTGGGCCCATTGATCCCGGACTAAGTTGCACACATAAATTTCCGTAACACCTTCAAATACTTCAAACAACTGCGGTCCTGGTGTTCTCCCATTTAGATTAAACTCTTCATTTATCTAGCAAATGAAGAAAAAATCTAATCTTCGCTTGTATAGGATATTCAATTTCAGACGATTGTTTTTGTGATCCTCAAACATGGCAATGATTTATATCACGAAGGTACAATTAATTGGCTATATATTGAAATGAATAAATATAGATTAATCAATAGCGTAGCCTATCAGCAGTAGAATGTTATCTAATGTATTCCCTCGAAACAGAAACCTAATCTACAGTGACTGCTGTATAGGGGTGATGGCCTATGTGCCTAAAATACTTTTGAATATTTTGAAAATGTTCTGGGGTTGAATAACATCTCAAAAACAACAAATGTAAAATATTTTTGAACGCCACAAACCATTTATGAATAGATGGCCAATGAAGTCACCCCACTTAGATTACGGGATGTCTAACGTGTCAATAGACCCGAACACATGAGATTTTGAGCATACTCATTTGTTAAACTAAATATAGTTAGAGACTACTTGACACATTTTTTGAAAACCGTTGCATCTTGGTAGGCTACCTGATACTGAAACTCAAGTCTCTGTAAATGGTGTGGCTACAGCATATATAAGACAAGACAAGAGCTAAGGCAACTACTTGAGTCCAACTTTCCGGTTTTCACTCGCCTCAACGCAGAGCAAAGGTGAGTGGAATACGCGCTTCCTGGGTTCTTGGGCGGAGGGCGCGAGTCGTTGATTGGTTGCAGGTTCTTGGCGTTTAATGAGGATTTGGTGAAACGACATTCCTTTGGAATATATCCGACTAGTGACTATGGAATCAGAATGGTTTTGGACAACTGGACAGCTAAGTCAAATGGGAAAATAGAGAAATACTCTGGAGGCCGTTTTTATTTTTTTTATTTAAAAAAGGCCTATAAAAAGCGTCAATCATGGATTCTTCTTTTTGCTTTGCCAGTCTTTCGAATGAGGAATTGTTAAATCAAGTTGCCCAGATGGCTTCTGTCACTTGTAGCCTATCTGGGGCTTTGAATATGGGAGCAGCATCACTTAATTGTTTTTCGTGAGGAGCATCCCTTGGAAAAAGTTGTTCATGTTATCTTTAGCCTCTTTGCAAATGGCGTATATCGGTGTGGAGCATTTCAATTGTAGGAACTAAGCTTCGTACCGAATAATTTATGTATGGTTGCATTACATTTTTTATTCTATGCATCTGGAATATGCTGATGTTAACTATTTAGCAATATGTGTGAAACCGAGCTCAACAACTGAGTTTGTCCCATAGTATAATCCTGTTACTGTATCTCTGAAAAATGAAAGTAGATTCAAGCCATTAAAAAAGCTGTGGAACCGCTGACTTTAGGACTAGCAGTAGCTTACTTTAGGGAGTTTATTCTGGAAAGGAAATTCGATAATTTGCATATTTTGCTGGCACTGTACAATAAATAAGTCTATAAACGTTGACATCCATTTTTTTTACTTTTAGATAGTAGAAATGGCCTTCGCTGGACTTCTCAGTGATGCTGATGTTAAAGCAGCCCTAGATGCCTGCGCAGGTAAGTCTTCATGCTGGCCCCGTCTAGAATTCCTCTTTGTTTTTCAGTAAAGGAATAAAGAATCAAATGGAGAAATTCCTGTTGTTATAAAACTACGAATGCTGCAGACAGCTAAAAGTGTCACCACTAATAGCTGTTTCTTTCTTCCCTAATTTGAAAGCTGTCGACAGCTTTAACTACAAGACCTTCTTTGCCAAGGTTGGACTTTCTGCCAAGTCAGCTGATGATGTCAAGAAGGCTTTCTTCATCATTGACCAGGACAAGAGTGGCTTCATTGAGGAGGATGAGCTCAAGTATGACTCTCTGGTTATTAGCAAATGATTATAATGTCATCACTGAGAACAAAGTGGTCATGGATCCGGTCCATCTACTATATCTATGAACCTATGATCTTTAGGTCTGTCATTGTTCTAAACCCCCTTTAGATTTCCTTCCCAAACTTACTTCAGCTCCAATAAGAAACCAGATCAGGACCCTAATATCTGAGATGGATGATGCTCTTGTCTCAGTGGAAACGACCCCAACCACCCTCTCTCTATTTCCACTCAGGCTGTTCCTGCAGAACTTCTCTGCTGGTGCCAGAGCCCTCAGTGACAAAGAGACTAAGGCCTTCCTTGCCGCTGGAGATGTTGATGGCGATGGCATGATTGGAGTTGATGGTAAGATCTCAGGAAACCTTTCCCTAAGTCATTAGAGTTCTGAACTGAGTTTCTTTATTAGGCACAGGATCTGCATAATTTCAACTTCACCAGGCATACTTTGGTATTTTGAAAGAGCGACTTTAGAATGAGATGGCCCTCTCGGAGCTTGGCATTGTTATCATAACTTATTTGCATAATTCCTAGAAGAAACATGACAAATCACAATATTGTGATCAGCTTATTTTTTAAGTAACCTTCTGCTTTTGAACTCATAAAAGTGCAACATGTGTGTATATTTGTTCATAGGCTCCATTTCAATATGTTGTTCACAAAACTAATGGTAGTTTCGTTCTATTTACTTTCAGAGTTTGCTACCCTTGTAAAGGCATAACTTTCCATTGACCACGTCTACCACATTTCATGGAACCACAACTAACAAGAGTCACTTACCTTTAGTTGAATTAATATTTTTTATATGTTATTTATTAACTGCCAGCGGACTATTTCTCAAAGTTTAGCACAATGTCCCCATAGTGAATTGTGATAAGTTTTGCTCAAAACATGGCTTGTAAGAATTGTACAATCTTTTATCTGCACTTTTGAGGAAGAGTGAAAAACCAGGAATAAATACTCTTTTGGTCTAAAAATGGTCTTTTAGGTTTCCCTGTCTGTGTTCATTTTGTAATTTGGATAGAAGCATGACACTCAGCACACCCAGCATTCTTACATACCTGAATGTATGGTGGTAAGGGGAAGAACACAGCACCTGTTCTAATCATGCCCAGATAGGAGGGAAGACCCGCAGGAGCCAGGCCAGGTCCTGGCACATGCATACTGAGGGAGTCCCTTTGGGCTTGGCCCAGGATACTCCTGAGGGATTTGCAAGGGATTGCTTTCATATGCTCAATTAGTTCCCAGGTCTGCTCCAAGATTCTCTGGATGACGTTTTAGTCAATGGGTCAAAGTAGTGAAGCAAACTGACACTGCAGTGGGAACTATGAATAGGCTACGTTGCATCAGCAGGATATTTCATTCTAGCAAATAGTGTTACTAGGAGGGGGTGTTTTAATACAAGGTCTACTTGGCTGTGGAGGTTATCTAAACTTGGCTTATTCATGAAGACTCTAGACTTGATTCATAAAGACAGTATTTCTTTAACAAATATTTCAAGTTACTGCAGCCTGGTGCTGTCTTTTGACAGACACAACTTGAAGGTGTGGGGAAACAAATGGTCATGTCACGAACTGCATAACTAAGCAGAGCAGGTCTGTCAAAGCGCAGTTTGTTGTAAACACTATCAAATTACAGCCTATGCTCAGTTCAACCCATTAATTGTCTAGACACAGAATAGCTTGTGACAGCACCACAGAATCTCCACCGACAGCACTCTGTCACTTCCACTCCCCCCACCACACACACACACACGCACGCACGCACGCCCACACACCTACACGCACACACGCACAGTTTCACATAGGGCTTGTGCTGCCACCTGGAGGAGAATTAACGTAAAGAAGACTGGTCAACTGCATTGAATAAATCTTTTTGGACACTTCTTAAGAAACCACCCCGTGGTTCGAACAACTTAGAGGATTTCTAATATGGTTTCTTTACACTGACAATCGTTATCCAAACTCAGATATCTGCGTATGTTGGACTATTTCTATGCCTCGCTCCAGCGCTCAAGTGGTCTTTAAATATTTCGAAAAGATATGATGCCTGGCTTTAGATGTACATTTGTGATAATAGTATGTAGACTTTTATGTTCAGATAGTCGGAGTATGCTATCGATAAGTCGCATAGGACACATTTAAGAGAGTCTGCTGTAATTATAACTCCAAGGCAAACACATTACAGCTTCAAGCGAAAGGAGACCAATTTTAACATGAATCTGTCAGCCTTCTTAAAAATACAGTAGCGGTAAAGAACACACACACAAAAGGGTTTGGAAATTGCCCATGTAATAGTGTGTTGAGAGTTTAACACAATGCAACAATAAGATGAATTAAAATCACATATTATACCAAGCTCGTATCAAGTCGGTTGTTAAACCACGACGAAGTCCATTCTTATATCCATGAGCGCCAGTCAAAAATGTGTTCTGCCAGCAACTGTCGATTTCATCCATATCAGCAGTGTATATTCTTAGCATTGGGCGATATTGAGGACTTTTTCGAGCGCACCTTTTAAGCATCTTCATTTACGAAACTTAAAATAGACTGGTCCCTGTCTACTGAGGCACTTTCCCACCCCCACCCCACCTCCCCCCGCCCCACCCGCTCTCGGTGTCGATTACATTATGCCTCAAATGTCTTTAGAGTGAAAGTATAAAAGGTCAGCAATCTCAACGGATAGATCACTGCAGTCGTTCGACGTCTTCTGTATCATCCGGAACCACCCAAGACATCAGAGGTGAGTTTCACGGAGGACGCCTTACCCTGGATCCTGTGAAGTTTCAGTATCAACGTTCATCTCAATCTTTTTCACAAATGCATTTTACGCTGGACTGACAGATGATAAAACATGAGAATTTCTTTCTCGGATTGAAATGAACCCCGACACGAAATGGATTAGTTGTCAGACAGCAACTGAGGAAACTTGAAAATCTTAAATGGGATTGGAAATGCAACATCCCTACTTTAATTTGCACGTGGAGAGGATTAATTGTCTTATGTATAATTGGGGGACGCGATTCGTGGTACCTTTATACATCTATAAACCGTTCTAGCGGAATAATTTCTATAGTCCTTGTATCGGAAGTTATTGGAGGAAATATAGAGCCTAAATATGTCGTGTATTTGTCATGCATAATGCAGTAGTTAACCAGCCAGGAAAATTAATAGGACGTGGAAATCTACTGGCCAACCAGACCAGAGTTTGAACTACTTATTTCTTATCGTTTATAATGAGTAGGGCCTGAATGATTTAGCATATTATCAAACTTCATCGGGCATCAAACAAATCTTTAAAGTAGGGTAAATGACTAATAACTTTCTTATCTGCAGCTCAAAATGGCATTCGCTGGAGTACTGAAGGATGCTGACATCACTGCAGCCCTGGACGCATGCAAAGGTAACCATTCAAGTCTCGTTCTCAGCTCTCAACTTTTATAACCGAATTACAAGAACATAGGAGTGTATCCATGGTTGCAGAGGACATTTAAGACTAAATACTGTGAATTTTAACCGGTACTTCACAGCCGCTGATTCCTTCAACTACAAGGCCTTTTTCGCAAAGGTTGGACTGACCGCCAAGTCCCCAGAAGACATCAAGAAGGCTTTCTTCATCATTGATCAGGACAAGAGTGGCTTCATTGAGGAGGATGAGCTCAAGTAAGGGCTGAGTCGACGAATCCTTATACAACCAATTAAAGACAAGACTGACAGAGACAGGCAGAAGGAGGGGGAGAGAGAGAGACAGAGAGAGAGAGAGAGAGAGAGAGAGAGAGACAGAGACAGAGACAGAGAGAGAGGGCGTTTGAGAACGAGAGAGAGACAGACTGACAGAGAGTGAGTGAGTGAGTGAGTGAGTGAGGGAGAGAGAGAGAGAGAGAGAGAGAGAGAGAGAGAGAGAGAGAGCGAGGGAGGGGGGGAGAGCGAGAGCGAGAGCGAGAGAGACAGAGAAAAAGAGATTCAGCAGTAACAGAGTTGGTTAAAAGTAATATTGTTTGCTTGGCCCTATAGGCTGTTCCTTCAGAACTTCGCCGCCGGTGCACGCGCACTGACTGATGCCGAGACCAAGGCTTTCCTGAAGGCTGGTGACGCCGACGGTGATGGCATGATTGGAGTTGATGGTGAGATTTTTCCAAAGTTGACAACACATGATATATATATTGTATATTTATAGATATTCTATATTTATAGTTATAAATACAAATGTACATTATGACCTACTAAACTCGTATTTTATGTTCTTGCAGAGTTCGCTGCCTTGGTTAAGGCATAATTTGCAACTGACCAACACCACTTGCTCTGAAGGAACAACATTGCCCACGATCTCCCCTTTTCATCTGAATATAAATAATTTTTATACATTTGCTTATACGAGAAGTCTCCTCCATGCGGCACACTGTCAAAAATGATTAATGTGAATGTATAGCGCGGTTGTGTTCATGTCTTAAATATGAATTTTGCTTACTGTAAAATCAATGATGCACTTTTCGGGAATGAACGATAAAAGAATAACTATTCTTTTGCAGTAGCTTTCGCTGTCGTTGCTTTATTTATTAGTTCAAAAGTAAGATACGTAGACATACATAAATCATACATCAAAGCCCTGCCATTGCGTTCACACCCTGTGGTCGACATGAATTAAAAACTATTTTTTAACTAAGTTTATAGTGAGACAAACATGCTAAACATTCATATAGACTACTTGATGCTTGGTTGATTTACAGAGATAAACAAGAATGAAGGTGGTAGCTATGACCTATCTATTCCAAAAACCATATCCAACTACCCCTCCCCCCTCACGCACACACATACACAAACACAGACTTTATGGGGATGATGTCTTCACATCTGGTGACTAAAAACACTCCATTGTGAGTCAATACTTAATGAGTATAATTAATCATCTTTTTCAATAGAGAGAGGTAGAGAGGGTGTGGTAATGGTGGCAAATCGGGGACTTCAACCAGGACATGCTCAGTGAACGCATGAATCAACGTTAAGGAACCACTAGGTGGTGGCAGACACGCAGACATCTGTGTCCAAGATAACTGCTCAATTATTCATTAGCAAATGGCCGAAATTGAGTATTGATAAACAGTCATAAAGGAACACAAATGTCAGTCCAAATTCTTACTATTTTGAAAATCCGCCTTGACCGTTATTCTAAACACAAACCCCACACCATTCTTAAATCCTGACCTCTGTACCTCTGTACTGGAGCATGACTAACACTTTTTCTTCAACGTTGTATTTTCCCGAAAAAGTAAATACACCGTCGTTAAAAAACATTAGGATGGTTCGTCATCTTAGCCAATAATTCCGATTGTACAGAAAATTAGCAAATGTAAATGAATAAATGATCGCGACGAAACCGTATAAGCGGCGTGGTATCAGCATGGCGCATGACATCACCGCCCGTGGGTAAGGCGCACCGCACCGCTCGATCCGGTGTCCTCAGTCTCTCTTTCACATATAGCTAGAGGGAGCCTATTGAGTTTCTTTCTATATTGAAGCTGGAGCCCTATCCCGAAGGAGAGATGTCGGCGTCGGACTTTGACACTTATAGGTCGCAGGATGCTTGTCTGAAAAACCAATTTACCTCTCCAAAGGTCATGTGAACTGGACCTGTCAGCCCACTGAGACCGCCTGCATTAATAATTGGTTAAATTCTGAAAAGGAAAAAAACGTTATTTTCTAATGTTTCTTCAGTAGACATCTTTAGCCACCACTGGACACACCAAAACAGCGTATATTGGTGCTCCACCAATAACTGGTTGGCACACATGCAAGGAAAGAGGACTGTGAGAGCTGTGAACTGAAAAAGTCCTATGCATTTGTTCAGGTTTCTGTGTCCTTGGATCAAGTAATGTTCTCCCGAAACTATCTTTAGGCTCATAACATATGTTGGCACAGGTATATGCTGTGAAGTAAAGGAGTCTACATGCAGGTGGTATTATAGTTTGCACCACACCAGCACGCATCCTACAAGAGCCTGCGGTTTTTTCATCCAATCGTTGCAAGCTGGATCAGGATTATTCTGTCTGTCTGTCTCCCGTTGGCTATGGGAGTGTACTAGGATTTCCGTCTTAGACTATCAGATTGCAGTTTCAGTGACAGTCTGGTTGAACCGCAAGGAGAGAGCAACCCTAAGAAATTCCCTTCAAAGGTTGTGATTCTGCAAAGTGATGACAACACAAAGTTGGGATTGTCCAATGTCCATGCATTACCCTCTCGACACTCAAACAGAATGCACCATCAACGTTGTCCTTGACCAATGGTGAGCAGTAACTTTCCCTCAGACCTGCCGCAGTGTACAATCTCATAGGGATGTGCTCAGTGACCTCACCGCTGACATACTCATTTATTAGTGTGTCAGAGACACTTGGGGGTATGATGGTGTCCTCTGAAGGCCCAATAACCCTGGGCTACAGACACATTATCCCTTCCTCTATTCCACAACTTGAATACCATGGATCTGCCAGATAAGCATTGTTCTGAATGGACCATTTGTCAAATGCTATGGACAACAATGATTCCATATATGTATTGCTAATTTCCTCACTATAAGGTATGAGGAGTGTGACCTCAATACCAGATGTGTTCGCTTCTCCTCTCAAACCAACCTGAATTCAAACAAGGGCGCAAGGTGGCCGGTGAACTCAAATGACTATCCATCTTGCAGCATCATCTGTGGGAAACAGTGACATGACAGAATGACTTCAAATCCCTGAATCAGCAGGATGACAGAACGATAGCTCAATATTTACCTCCATCTGCAATGTGGTCGGAGACAAGAAGGTCAAATTGACATCATGACAGTCCATAATCTAGGATTCCACTAGTGAGTTTGCGTGTGTATCTGCTGGGGTTAAATTAGATTTGGGAGAGGATAATCTGACTCCATCTGGTGTGAGGCGTGTCAGACCAAAAGAATGGGGAATTAAATTTGGGCAGTTTGCATGAAGCCTCAATGAGGGCAAATGTGGCATATTCTTTGTGGAAGATTTGGTTGGTTTAATCTGGGACCTTCTTGAATCTGACGTGCAACTCACGTGCGCGGTTCAATACTAGTTCTATACAACACTTTATCATCACTGATTGCGATTGCAGATAGTCCAGGGTGAAATCTTAAAAACTAATGAAAATTTTAATAACTGTTTCTACAATCTCCATGTTTCCACTTTAGGCGCAGTATATAATGCATTTTATTGACTTCATATCTATTTTAACCTAACCCTGCCGTTTAAAAGTAAATCATAAAGAAGGACCTCCAGGTACTGATGTTGTACAGAGGTTGGGCAGGTTGTGTGTGTATGTGTGTGTGAGAGCGAACGAGCGAGCGAGAGAGCTTATTTTGTATCTTGCGCTTTTACTGTATTGTAATTCGAAGGGAGGGGAGAAAGAGGAGGGTTGAATTTGGGGGATGATTGGGTAGAACAATGCACTTGTTACTTAATTTGCCATTTACAAGGGCGGTAGGCTATAGATGTCCCCAGTCCTGCCCATCTTCCTTGGGCGTTATAAATAGTAAAGGTTAATTAGTTAGGTACGAAATTTGATCAGGGGCGGGCAGTTAGAATTTGATACAAAGACAGGTAACTCAAGCAATCCCTATTGTCACCACAATCAGACCTATATAAATCCGCCTTGACGGACAGCAGTCACCACATAGCCTTACTTCACTTTTTGAACACAAGCCGGGCGAGAACCTCAAAGCGGTAAGTTTGCAGGTCCGCAGGACCTTTTCCCCGTTACTTTGATGTAGCATTTGTTTCTTTGGTGGTTTATTTCCCAAGCTTCATTTGCACGCTTATTTTACATTGTGTTTCTCTAGGTTCACGTCTGCATTTACGACAGTTACATGGATTGCTTTACATCTTGTGAAAATATATGATACGAGATATGCTGTCTGTATCGCATAGCCTACGGAGCCCCAAACTGCACGCTGGGCTGGTTAGGGTTAATGAGAGTTTGTCCAGACGTAGATAATTGAGTGTAAAACATGGGTGGACCACATCAGTTATTATACATTTTCTGAAAGCAGAAATGCTATTATTTCATTTACAACATTTGATTTCAGATTACAATTAGAACAATCGTATTGGAATTATAGCTTTAGAATACCGTGCTGTCAAATGCCAGACACTTATTACAATATTACAAGGTAACGTAAAGTTAAACTTGTTAATGGCACTGACAGCCTTTTAGGATATTATTTCCCATCCTACCCGCCAGAGTGTTCGGTGTGCGTATTATCACAAGCATTACTGTTGTATGCTCTGCCTATAGCACATCGTGTTAATAATTTACTATCGTTGTTCCTTTGACAGGATTAAAATGTCTCTCACATCTATCCTTTCTGCTGATGCAATCGAGAATGCTCTCAAGGACTGCCAAGGTATCATCTTCCACTAATATCATTATTGCTCTCTTCATTAGTTTTGTGATTATTGGTTTACAGCTGTACAAAATGCATAGTCCTTCACACAAAACGATGTTAATCTGCTGAAAGACACAAGAACTTAAAGATAGATGGAATTAAATTGGCTGTCTACCGCAAGACTTTTATTCTTACAAGCTGTGCAGGTGCATTTGGGCATTTACATAGACCACAGCACTTTACTGCTCAAAAAACACCCAAACACCAGCATGTTTGAGAAACAGCCAATAACATTTTTTGACTCCTCACTTGACCTTTTCACAGCACCGGATTCCTTCAATCACAAGAAGTTCTTCCAGCTGTGTGGTCTCAGTAAGAAGAGCCCCCAGGATGTGAAGAATGTTTTCGGCATCCTTGACAACGATGCAAGTGGCTTTATCGAGGAAGAGGAACTCAAGTGAGTAAACTCAGCTACATTCAGTGAAACAACATGCCTTCGTAGACATTGTGGAATAGTGGAGTTTCATCAAGTCGCTGAGAAGGAGGTCGGATAGCTTATGTCATTCTCCGAACGCTAACGGGGAGCTTAAAAGGCGACATCATGACATGACATGTTGTCTTCAGCCAGTTGAGCTTCAAGTCTGTTGTTGATAATATTACATTAATGTGTATGTGTGGGATTGTCCTTTCTGACTGTTCAACTGTATTATATTAGCCTACATTCTGTGATGAAGATCCAAAATAGCCCATGGCATTAGAGTCAGATTTCGTTTTCAGTTTGAAAGTTTTGGTCTTTCACCATTGAGCAGCAGAATATTTTCTTGGTTACTCACTTGTCACAAGACTTTTCTGAGAGATAATGAAGCTGTTAGCTGTGTAGGCTAACAGATGATTGTTCCCATGGAGTCTTACGATATTGGGTGTGTGTGTGTCAGGTTCTTCCTTCAGAGGTTCTCTCCTGGGGCTCGTGTTCTGACTGACAAAGAAACCAAGGCCTTCCTGTGTGCAGCTGACGATGACAGTGATGGCAAGATCGGAGTAGATGGTGAGTGGAATATTGATCACGCAGAGCATCCAACTTACTTCCAACCCTCAGTGTCTCTTGTAATAATGACAAGGCTGGACCAAGAAATCTATCCTAGCCAGGCAGTCCCACTCAGACAAATATGAAGAGGATGATCATGTTGATGGCAGTGATGATGCTTATGAATGTGGTTGGAATATTTTCCAAATTTGATAGTTCATGTATGAAGGTGGAAGGATTCCAGAGACTAATGATTTAGATCCTACAGCAGAAATTGATGATTGTTTTCAAAAGCTTGTTTGGTTGTGGTCATGCAGAATACCAATCTGACTGTCTAATGTGGTCTTGTTTACCTATTGGAATATCTTGACTGTGTTGTTGATGTGTCCACAGAGTTCCAGGCCATGGTCTTGTCCTAAACAGCTGGGCCCCACTCCTCCATCTCCTAATCTTACTTCAGCACTAGCACTTAGTACATAGTTTTCCACACTCCATCTGCTTAGAAACATTTATTCTTTCTTTCTCCTTTTTTTGGAAAGTCTACAGTGTCTACAGACACCCACACACTCGCAAAGTTTAACTTATTGGTTTTGCATATGTTTTAGACAGTCTAAGTAGATCCATTGCCCAAAATGTACCTCAAACTAAATGACTGAGAAAATAAACAAATCAAATCCATGGTCAATTTCTCCTGCTTGTTATTCTATGTACGTTTGACCCAGCCAATAAAGAATACAACAGAATTCTTAAACAATGCCACAGTCAGGACAAACAAGCCATAACACCATTACACAAGAATTCCTGGACGACAGTAAATCTTTCTCAGACTTCTCTTACGTAACAATCCCAACACATAAGTCCTGATGTGGTGAAACTTTGGAAGTGACCTCCAAATCAAAGTAATCTAAATCAGTGCTGAGATTGTGAGAGGAAGCTGCACTTAGTTAATTTCTCACAGACTCTTACAGTATCTGTGCTTGTATGTGATTTATTATTGGTGTATGTGTGCCTGCATGGAAGAGAGCAGAGGCAAACACACTGAAATGCATTGGAACTAGACCGTTAGGATGAGAAGGTGACCTTGAAGAACACCTGATTGTCCTCATGGCCAGATCAAGTGACACCTGACATCAGCTTTGTAAACAAACCTGCTTGAACCTTCGCGCTATCTGGCCAGGAAGATAGACACTCATGAGGATGAACTGTAGATCATGTAGTGTGTGAGACACAGAGAGGAGAGTACACCCAGAAGAATGCTAGCTGGAGACACATCCAGACTTTTAGCTCAAAGTGGTTGCTCAAAAACGGTCGAAATAAAACTATGTCCAATGTATAAATGTCAAATTCAACAACGCACTCAGCTAAATGTGAAAACCGCTGTGTGTGCATGTCATTACATTGTTTCCAAGACTCCAGACACACAGAAACATAGCTTTTCAAAGAACAGTGACTTACTGTTAATAAATTCCCTTCCTAAGAAGGAAGCGTGAGTTTTACTTCAAACTTTGGACTTTTTGAAAGAGATGTTTGTAATTAATAAGCACTTATAAATCACCCATTTGCCATCTCAAAGTTAGACGCAACATTGCCATTAGTGCAATGGTTGAAATATGGTACATATTTGGTACAAGTATACGCTAACAAAAAGAGTAACAAAACCAAAAACGTTACAGAATGTTTCATGTAATATCATGTAATAAGTTTAACATAATGAGCTCTGGTGGCTCTGGGCAGGAAAGAAAGACGCTGACCCAGACATTATTCAGTAGACAGTTTCAGCCTTCACACCTCTGAGCAGCTACACTCCCCCCACTACCCCATCCCTCCTGTATTACAAGCAAGCAGCAGACACTCAAGTACAGAGTCTGTTATATCCCAAAGGAAGAACCTTAGTATTTTCTACAACACCTGGATACTTAAAAAAGTAACCGGGTCATTATGGGATTGTAAGGACCACAGACCACACCCTATGAAGTCCCATGAGGGATTAGCACAGGCGCCAGTTTTGATAGGAATTCCCTGGTAGTTGTACGACAATTGGTGTTTGTATGTGTGTGTTGTGAGTACACCTGTATTGCTGGATGGTGTATTACAATTTCATCAACAACTCACTTCCCACTGAAAAATATTGCTTTGTAGACCTGGTACAAAACAAGAGTGTAGAAAGGTTCTCATTCAAAATGAGGAAATTATCTCACTGAAGTCAATTCATGTCTGATGTCCTTCCTGAACAGTTCAGGCTAGGGCAAAACCTGTTTCTGAGGGCACGCAGTGCCGCAACACCAATCTCTGCACGACATCCTCCATTCAAGACCAGCAGCTGTTGCACTCCAAAATATAGTTAATCCCAATATAGATTACGGAAATTATGCCATACTGAACTCTAATTAAAGTGCAAAAATGGTACAAAGCCAGATGTTTTTTAACAGTACATTCTGGTGTCAGGTTTTTACTTAAATCAGCTAAATGGGTACATAGCAGGTCTTGTGTTGCATCACAAGAACACAACAAGTTGTTTTTCTGTTGGTCTCACAGAGATTCAGGAATTACTTGCAATTTCCGATACGGACTATGGCATGTTACTGTTCTCTAAGATCAGAGATCATATACAGATGCAAATACAAAAAAACATGCAAGCACTCGCACACACAAGACCATATGGCCATAATCAGCTATCAGACTTCAGAGCGCTGACCGTAAATCCTCGTTGCTGTGGATGCTGCCAGCATTTCCAGGCAGTGGGGAGCAGAGGTACGGAGAGGTGGGAAGGGGAGAGGAGGGGAGGGGAAGGGGGGGGGGCGTGGGACAAGGCTGGGGAAGCCAGTAGGTAACCCAAGATGAGGGGACACAATGGAGCCATGACCCTGGTAGGGTCAGCAGCCATGACTGGTAAACAGGAAGGAAACGTGAGCCAACCGGCTGCTGAGGCTGGGGGGGGGGGGACTGTAGAACAAGATAATGTGACGAGCAGATTATCAGACTCCAAGGGCAGGATGCTGCTGTGGCGTGGCCGTGCGGTGCTGTGCTCGGATTGAGGCAGCGCAAACCGGAAAGAAAGGGACCGTCAGCAAGCAGATCGGTTGCAAATACCAAGGTTGAATGATGTTCTTTGTATTATGTTCTTCCTATGATGGATCAGCATTTTGCCTCTGGGATGTCCACGGGCTATAATAGGTATCTGACACACACACAGCTTAGACTGGCTTCATCCGTCCTTATGTTGTAAATACGTTACATGACAAAATGGCTGCAATAACACATGAGGATGTTTATTATGATCTTTTAGGCTGATCTGTCTTGAGTCACAGAAAAAAAGGGAGCAAGCTTGGAGTCTTAATTTTGTACCATGGCTTAATCTCTGATTACATCACTGGCTAGGTCAACTTGAGGTTTTGTGCTGTGGACAGGCTGAAATGGTTGCCATTTCTCATAGAAATGCTAAGCACAGCACTTTGTTGCGGCTGGACTCAAGGGATTTGCTCAAGCTCGAGACAACTGACACATGGTGGTGAGATTTGTATTTCTGTAGTGAAATGTCCAGATTGGCTGAGATCTGAGCAGAGAGGTAACACAGCAAAGCTCAGCAGATGGAAGAAGTCCAGGGCGCTCTCTGTTGCGTTGGCCCTGGTGTGTCCACATGCCATAGCTTGGCACAGAACACCAAGATTTAGTTACCCAGGGAGTTTCAAATATTACTATCTCCATTATACCAGTTAATGTCAACGTTTAAACACCTCACAGGGAAAGAGACTATGGGTATGTCTCCACATTGGAGATATCACCATGTCAGACCAATAATGTCTTTTTTTAATTGTATTTGTCAGTTGAGTCTCATTATACAGGGCCGAAAGTCATCTTGACAAAATGTGGTGGGACTACACCACACTACATCACCTGCCGCCCCCTCTCTCCTCCCCCATCTCTCTATTTTTCTCTTGTTCGCTCTCTCTCTCTCTTTCTCTCTCTCACTTTGCGGTTCAATAATTGATGCCAAGCCTTCATTGTCACCAAAAAACTAAGAAGGAGTGTCAGGCTCACCTTACCTATTAAGTCTGTCTGAAACTTTAATGTGCACCCCATCCTCTGCTGATAACAAATTGATGTGTTTGGGGTGGAGAAGTGAGGGGGAGGAGCAGATGTAGGCTGTGAGAGAAGAAGGGTGGTCGCTCAAGACTCAGATTTGGAATCTGGAGGATGTCTCGAAAAAAGAAAATGAAAACGCGGTTCTATTTGGGTTTTCATCCCTGTGTTGGTTTATGACTGGAGTCACACTGTCTTAGTCCACATTTCCGTCACCCGATAGGCTGAACACAGGAGGACGTCATAAAAGTTTTAACCGAATGCGTTTGGGAAGACTGAATGGGCCAAGTAAGCTTTCGTGCAGGAAAACATCCATAATGCAGGGGCTGACAGCACTGTCTGTTCTCACACATGCTGTTTTATCTCCCAGCTCTCTGTTATGATGCAAGGCTGCTCTGCTTCCCCCCTTTCTCAATGAATGGTGCACGTATCAATAGCCATCTATATTGATAAGGGAAAGGTGTCTAAATTCCTGTCTAGCCTTTCTGCAGTTCTCAGAATGGTTAAACAATGCCAAGTTGTGCAAGTTCAGAGTAACGTCTAATAGGTTGTATTTTGGTATGGATGAGGTTTCCATAGATTGACTTTGAAGGGATGGTGCTTGGGGTTTTTTTTAGCTCAGGAGTGACGGGTGTTTGCATGTACAGTCTAGGACATATACATCATAAACAGAGAGCAGATGCTGCTGCCCTAAACAGATGCATTATTCAAATAAGTCAAAGAATGGCTCTGGCGAGGAGGCAGACAGGCACTTTTTGGGCTTTTCCCAAAGAGAGAACACCATCAGATAAGAGAGTGTCCTAGCCGCGATTGGACTAGTTAGATAAAGGAGGCATGGTTTGCTATCAGTGTGATAAGAGGACAGGAATCTGTGCCTGGAGCAGCAGAGCATGACTGATGACAAGTACAGTTAACACATTACATAAAGTACAATGAACTGGAACAATGTTTATGTTTATCCACTTGGTGTGACAGAAGTGCGATGGTGCTCTTACAGTAACTGTTTCCGTTAGGAACACCAAAGATTGCAACCGTTTTAAACAAGGAAGATCATATTTGTATGTAGTCAGTTATGCAGATTGGACTGTATACTTGGTTCTGTATGTCTGACTAAACCCGTTTAGATGTGATATCCACAGTTTATATTCAACTAGAAACAAAACAGTCTTTGCCACTTGCACCCATGAACCTGTGTAAAGTCTACCTGTCTCTGTTTGACTCGCTCACTCGCCCTCTCTCTCTTTACTCTCAACACACCCACACACACAAATACATACTCTCACAATCCTACAGCAGTCTCCTGGGGTCTGTTTCCTTCTCCGTCCTTGTTTCTACATGATTTAGAGAACTGTTGCACACTGTCAGGTTTCAGCTGGCCAGGCTCAGTTTTCGAGGCCCCAGCCCAACTGTGGCCATCAGATCCGTCCATTACCTCAGCAGGGCTCCTGGGGGCCCAGGGCCCCTTTACTCTGCTCGCAGGACCTCAGCGACCAGTAAATAATTCAGGGCTAACAAGCTGTCGGAACACCAAACTCAATTGTGCGTTTTAATTAAATCTCTCTCTCTCTCCACCGCCTTCATGTTTTGGCCAGTGTGTGTGTGCTCCTGGATGTACAGAGGACCTGAGAGCAGCGTAACCTTATTCAGCGAGGACCCTGACAGCGAGCTGATTGGATAAGGGTGAACAGGATGTGACCTGGTAGGCTGACCCACACTCTCTTTGGATTGTGTCCAATAGGTGGGTTGAGATCAGGTTGCCAGGTTAAATGAATAAAATGATCTCTTATTGTCAAATTAATTCAATAGTTTAAATATGGAATTTGCTCAGAGTGGATGGTCTCCAGATTTGCAATGTGTTAACTTCAGCTGACAAAACTTGTTTCATGGATAGTCAAAATGTCAATTTTGTTCCCTATATAGTAACATGAGACAGAAGCAGGGAGTAGACAGCTTGAGTCAGCAACAGTAATAAACTGGAGTAACAGAAAACACACTGTAGAGGAAAGGCCAACACTAATTAAAACACTGTAACTTCAGCACAGCACAGTTCTTTGTGTAAGACCATTTGGTCCTGTGCTGTAAGTGTCTATGAGGTCATCATAAACAGGAGACTTCATGTTCTGTTAACTGAGCCTCTCTAAAGAAGCATACACACACAAACAGACGTACACATATAACATGACACTCTCACATACATACATTTTCTAAGTGGTACTGCCAAACGTCAGATTCTTGTTTTAAACCAAACCATCAAACTAGTTTGACCCCCTCTATAGCTTTCTGCTTCTAAATACTTCCCTTGAGCCTAGACCGGAAACAAGTCTGAACATTTTTATCACACTATTCCTGCATCCATTACATTCTATCCTAATTGTGGCCTAAGTGTGATGGTTAGCAAAAAATTGTATTCCTCTGAAAATGATGGAATTCAGGTGGAAACATCTTGTACCACAGGGCCCTCTACTGGGTGATGATAGGTTAGTAAGCTCAGGGCTAACATCCCTGTGCTAGTCATCTATAAAATTAATTGCATTCATAGTATTTTCCACCTACCAGAATTTCACAAAGGCATGTGTGTATAATTTTATTTAAAATGTATCCTCAATAATACATTTCAATGTTAACATTTACATCTGGAACTCAATCGTGTGCTTCCACTTTCACCGGAAATGACGACCACCTTTACCGTTCAGTCAAGCAAGGATCGTGAAACTGGTATTGTTAGTCCAAAAAAGCATTTCCGGTTTTTAGAAGTTGTCTTCACAATAAGAGTTTGGTCTGATGTCAACAGATAATCATACCATATTAAATCTTTTGTGATGTTATTTTTGATTGCCTTACCATCCAGAATTAACGTCACTCTCAAAATTAGTAGAAACAGGGCTGTAGAAATTTAGTGTGATTTCAAATACCTAATGAAGGCTGTAATAAAAATAATTATGATACCAAGATGGAAAAAAACATAACACTAGCTATTTTTAGTCATTTTAAATTGTCTCCAAAATACATGTGTTTGCAGAATATACTCGGAATTAAATTGTGTAGCAAGCATAGAACAGCTGTATAAATAAAATAATTCATCATCCTTTTCCATATGGGGGCACTATATGGGAATGATTGTGTATCCTTAATAGTATTCAATTATTTCGTAAGTTTGACATTCATTCCGCTGTGTTTTAGTAAGGAAGTTGGAAAGATTGCACTTATAGCATAGAAATAACAAAACAGTCTATTTGATTTGTTGACCTTTCTTTTGAAACATTTGGAAGCAACATTTCGGAAGTTCGGTTCCTTGTTGAGGCTGACATTTTCATGCAATGTACAGTACGTAGCCGCCGTGCTTCGACGAAGTTAGTTCGTCAATAAGTCAGCTGTTGCTGTGATTTTGTCGTGAAATTGATTTCGTTGTGCACTTTAAACACCAACATCATGCCCATGTACCAGGTAAAGCCTATTAATGGGAGTGAAATAAAAATTGATTTGCCAAAGTGCATGTACACGTTACCGAATGTCCACGCTCAATCAAGCAGCTGCTCCGAACATGCGCTTCAGGTAACTTCATTTCATTTGGACATAGACGGCTAGCTACTAAGTTCTCTGAAGTGTTATATTTAAAATGCATTCATTCTTAACTCATCAGCAATGCTGGCAATGCATTAACTACTTATTTCGGTTATACAATAAAACGCAAGCTAGCTGGACCTTTTAGCCTAGCTGACTTAGCATCGCGGTGAAGTTGGTTTCATGTCTGATATTTACGAACCCTTACTCATTCACCCGTTTGGATGATGCAATACCATGTCCACAATACTGTAGTTATAGCGATATAAGGGAGTTGTAGGAATAGTTTTCTATGATTAAGTAACGTTAATTACCTCGCAGACTAAGGCTGTTGCATCCGAAAGCCTCAACTAACAAGAGCTAACCAACATGAGACATCGTAGTGTAACTGCAATATTGTTGAACTGCACTGCTGATATAGATTGTGTGTGGACGTTTAATAGCTTGACCAGTAAGCGTGCCAATGTGTAATTATGAAAAAATGCCAAGGACATAAAAGTCTGACCCATATTCAAATATAACATTTTCGACTGATATTTGATTATTGCTGCTAGCTTGTTTTGTGACGTCTGCACAGATGTAGTTAAGAGATTTAAGACCCGTGTCAACCACATGAACCACTCCTCCCTCACTGTACCCCTCCCTCTGTAGAATGGTGAGGTAGACCCAGCCGTGGCAGCCCTGGAGCTGCGTCAAGATGAGATCATGCGCAGGCTCTACGAGCTGAAGGCTGCTGTGGAGGGCCTGGCCAAGACCGTGACCACCCCTGACGCCGACCTGGACGTGACCGTGACTAGCCTCTCCCAAAGCCCCACCTCCACAGCCTTCAGAGGGACCTCAGACCTGGACTCGCTTCTAGGAAAGGTGAGAAAGAGAATAGTTTTTCTTGAGAAGGGGCATCCTGCTTATCATTCACTTTTCAATCTCAAGGAAAAGCAGCCTGACACTTAGTCATGGTAGTCCTTCCAAATTTCACTCTTGCTGAGGGAGGACAATTACATGTTCCCCCTTCTTCCTGGTATTTTCAACAGGACCTTGGTGCACTCAGAGACATAGTGATAAACGCCAGCCCGAACCGGCCTCCTCTCACCCTGCTGGTGCTTCATGGGTTGCTGTGCCAGCGCTACCGGGTCCTCTCCACCGTCCACGTCCACTCGTCTGTGGCTGCCGTGCCGCCGGCGCTGCTGTCCTGCCTCGGCCCATGCCACGCTGACAGCTATACCCGCCAGCGCTTCCAGCTGGGCTTCACCCTCATCTGGAAAGACGGTTGGTTGGAAGAGGGAGGTGTTCTTTTAGCTATTGATTAAATGTGTGATTAATGCACAGGCAGTGATGGGGAGGGGAGGGGGGGGTGTAGTGTTCCCTGTCATCTCATGAAGCCCGTGGAATTGACTAGTATATGCTTTCATGAGCCTCTACACAGGAGATGGATCAGAAAACAGTCACATTTTGAGTCTTATCGACCTAACTTTTTCTTTGCCCTGTAGTGCCAAAGCTGCAGATGAAATTCAGCGTCCAGAACATGTGTCCTATCGAAGGCGAGGCCAACGTAGCCCGCTTCCTGTTCCGCCTCCTCGGCCCCTACCCCAGTGACCCTGCCCTCGCCACCTTGATTGACAGCTGGGTGGACACCGCCTTCCTTCAATTGTCCGAGGGAAGCGCCAAGGAGCGCGGCGCCGTCCTCCGAGCCCTCAACAGCTCCCTGGGCCAAAAACCCTGGCTGGCCGGTCCTGAGCTGTCATTGGCCGACGTTGCCTGCTACTGCTGTGTCCGCCAGGCGTGCGCCTCCTCCTCTACTCCATCCAACGTCCAGCGGTGGTTGAAAGCCTGTGACAACCTGGGCCACTTTAGCTCCACCCTCCCCCTCCTGCAGTAATGGCAGCTTTCCAGGCTGGGAGGGGCTGGCCTATCAGAGATCTACACTATGCATACAGCGAGGAGGGGGTGTTTCAGAATTTAAAGTGTACGTCATATCCAAACCTGAAATGTTTTTCTGGTAACTGCGTCCTAGATCACTTATTACATTCACTGTGAAGGAAGCATGGTGGAGGAATTCAAACTGTGTCATTTCAGACCAGTTCAGCATCTAGATGAGGGATGTCTCTGAGGAGTAAAAGATTGAGGGTAATTGGATATGAAGTATAAGTCCTAAAAAATAAAGCTGTCAACACAGTACATCCCGCCTACCTCATGACTAGATGCTGTGTGGTGGTGTTGGTATTAACTATTTAACAAGACAAGCGCTGTCTAGTGTGAAGCAAGCAGAGCCTACTGGAGTGATGTGTGCAGTATGAACAGTTACACTTTGTAGTTTTTTTCTTTCAAGTCAATAAATTTTCACTTTGGATGAATCTTTGACCTGCGGTGTCTTGCTTAAATGTAGACCTATTGCTATGCCCTGTGTTTGTCTAGCAGCAGGGAACTATCATGTCGGTAAACCGAGAACACTTGATTGCTATTAAGCCTTCATGAGTAGACCATGGACTGTAGGACAACCCATTTACTGTCATTTGTCCAATAAGAGTGTCTAGTTCACACTTGCAAAGCGTCTCAGTAATGGAGTAATGAGATCGGTCCTGACCCCATAACGGCTGATGGAAGAGGTTTTTTCCTTAAGTGTGATAGTCTGTTTTGCCTCTTGGGAATTCAGCTGTGAGCTGTGACTTTGATTCATTGGATTCCTTTTAATAAGGTGAATAACATGGTTATGTTATTTTAATGTTTTACCCAGTATCTGGGAAGCGTGTTGGCACTCAGATTATCAATTGTTGCAGCTCTGTATCAGACATGGTAGTCAACTAGCATGAAAATGTATTTCGAATAGTTGCATGCATGTTGTCTGCAACCTCTAGTCGACAAAACCCCTCATCCTGTTACTACTGTATCTGATCACAGCCTACCTGCTAGTCTCAAATGTTTCAACATGTCATCAGTAGCTAGATTGGCTTATAATACACAGCAAGGTGATGTCAACATGGTGTGCACGTACACAAAAGCGTACTCAAATTATAAGGGAAGGAAAAACAGGAAAGATTAAGAGTCTTTAATAACATGTTTAGTACAACGATGTACAGAACTTTGCATGAATTAGCTCAAACGTATGCATTCTTTTAAAACAACATCAAAACATACTGAACAGATATTCAACAGAATAAACAAAGATCAAATAAACCATCTTGGCATCTCCTGTTTTATGGTGAACGTGGATAAGATGAACAATGCCCACTTTAATTCCTGGTGAAATCCCACCAAGCAAAATAAACAGAAAACATCCTATACTTGAATGTAAAAAATATCGCTAGAAAATCCAGTGTAAAGTAGGAGCAGCTAAACAAGACCAACTACAGGATGCCCTCTCCTTCCTCTTTGACCCAATAGATCAAAGGTCATTCTTGAGGTTGTACTGTAACATTACAACCCTCTGAAAATATCTCTCAGTCTGCACGTCGCTTTGGAGAGGAAGAAGCTTTTCCTTGTGATTCAATAGCTGCCGCACAGCCATACTGGAGGTCAGGGTGGTGTTGTACTTGATGAACAGCTTCCTCACCCTGGGAAAGTTGTTCAGACAACCAAGACTCTTGTTGCTGTCATCTACATACTTCTTGACCTCTGCCGTTGGATCGTCAAGGCTCCCGCTTCCTGTACCGTAACTGAAGAATTCCTCCGATTCCTTTGGCTGAGCTTCCGTTGAATCTACCGGAGCCAATTTCTTTAAGGATTCCCGTCTGATGGATAATTGAGCCGCCTTGGCCACCAGCAGCTTTACCATGTCATCTCTCTCTGCCTCTGGGAACCACCACAGGCGGAACATGGGAATGGTGGCTGTTGCCAGCTTTGCCTCAGGACAGATGAACAGCTGCTGAAAGCGGATGTCTACCGCATCGAGAACAGCACTAATTACATCTGGGAGAAAACGAGCTAAAGCCAACTTGTTTGTTAGTTTTGTTTTCAGCGTCAGCAGTGTAGGGATGACCAGTCCAAAAAAACTGTGCTGTTCCTCCTGGAGCAGGTCCAGTGTGAATGCCAGAGGTTCAAAAACCTCCGCATACTCTTTTAAGAAGGCCAGCTCTTCAGCTTGAAGTTCACACGTCGACTGAGTGCACAAGTCACTGAGTTGGCTGTCTGTCAGAGAGGTGATCTTCTGCATGACCCTGTACTCCAAACTCCAGGGAAACACTGAGGTGTATATTTGACCCATGTCCTGTGTTGTATCAAGAGCCGGTTGAGAATGGTGGACTTCTGTAAAACCGAACACTTGGCCATGGTGCTGTGGTACACATGGCTATTCACACTCTGAGACACAGCTAGCAGCAAGTCCTCGGTGACTATCTGGCTCAGAATGCGGCACACGCATTCCTTTAGAGGCGGCAGGGACGAAGGAACATCCTGCTCACACTTGTCCTTCAGGATTGCACCAACATCCTCAAATACGCCCATGTCACCATCGTCTTCATCGCGGCCGTCGACAGGAAAGTCCTTGAAGGCTTTCCCAAGGTGGCTGCTGTTACTGCGGACAACAGTAACCACTTTGTTCTCTGTTGTAGGACACATGAACCTTGAGAACGCCTTCTCAACCTAAGCTATCAGTGTTGCTTGGTCCATGGCCCATGGCCTTCCACTCAAGCCCTCAACTAATTTTCGGAAACTAGGTTGCTCCAGGAGAGAAAGTGATTGGATTTCTTCCAAGAAAAAGTCTATAACAAGGGTGTTGACGTTTTTTGGATGCTCCGTGTCTATCTGGTCAAAACTGCCTGCATGTTTTCTCTGAAAGTAAAAATGAAGTACCTCAGGTCATGTTCACGACAGTTATTTAAAAAACTTCGATTAGCATACATATATCACTAACAGGCATAGGCCTGTTATATGCTTAAATGATACCATCATGGATGCAACCTTTTTTCAGAGAGCAGACAAAATGGAGAAAACTCCGATATTCTGTTTCTAAATTAGTCTTTTTTTTAAACTATTTTTATCTAAGGCCAACGTTTATTGGTTTATTATCTATCTGGTCAAAACTGTCTGCATGTTTCCTCTGAAAGTAAAAATCAAGTACGTCAGCTCATGTTCACGACAGTTATTTAAAAATATTTGATTAGCATGCATATATCACTAACAGGCATAGGCCTGTTATATGCTTAAATAATACCATTGTGGATGCAACATTTTTACAGAGAGCAGACAAAATGGAGAAAACTCCGATATTCTGTTGGTAAATTAATCTTTTTTTTTAAATCTTTTTTTATCTAAGGCCAACGTTTATTGACTTTTCTAGCAAGCGTTACTGGCACGTGGAGCATCTGTAGGACGAGCTTAAGTGCAATTTACCTTTAAATTTACCTTTAAATGTAGACAGTGTGTTTTCTGTAGACAATGTAAACAGATTTGCTATTGATGATTTCGAAAAAGACAAATGATTAACTTTTGGCCTGCATAAATTACACATCACGATGATGTTCGTCCCCTCGTCTTTCACGAACATAAAGTGACGTTTATATTGCCAGCCATCGAATACACTTGACGCGCCGCTCATCTTTAGGGTAGAATTCTGTGTATTCAAAGTCACGAGCTTCTTGACCAACTCAATTTACATTAGTCTGCAAAAAAAATAATCTGATTATATGCTATGTGTAACGTTATCTTATTCATACGACATAACAGGTAGCGTTGTACTCCTCTCATCAAGGTACTGGAGGCCTGTGACCAATAGGGATTGATAATTGCCTCTCACCATCGCGAGTTTTTATTTAGGGGCGGGTGGCATAAAGATTATCGGTGAATTACCGCCACCTTCTGCTACGGAGTACAGCTCAAACAGTATGCTTACAATCCGAGCCCCTTAAAAACACACCCCATAACTCAAAATCACTGCATTATCACCTTCATACTTGCAACATAGTCATATCATTAAATCGCTATCCATGTCAGCCACCTTAAACATTATATCCCTGCTTATACGTTATATCCTTTTTTTATAACCTTTAGACTATCCATTGAGAAAGCTGACAATATAATTGACTCTTGCCTGTAACAATAATGTGTTATACCTGCCAATTTGCAGGAATAATCAATTCTGTCTGCTAAAAATAGACACAAAAAAACACACACGTTTTGATTCAGAGGACTTGACAGCAGGACTAATTCATTTAAGATGGCAGGTGTGTTTTATAACTACACATAAAACATAATCGTAGCTGTTTATTGCACTGTGGCATTAATAATTAATAACAATCATCAAATTGAACGTCATGAATCGGTGTACTCTGTATATTTTCTGTATAATGGTACTTAATTGACCATAGTTGTAAGGTGCTTGAAAATGCTTGAAAAGTGTTTTCCTTGACTCTGTAAAAGGTGGAGGAAGTTAGCAACTCTGCAGTATTGATAATGGGCCAGGAGCAAATTCTTACCAGTTTCAAGTGGGAAGCAAATCAGCTCGTCATAAAATCATTTCTTTGAGATACTCATTGTTTATACTGCAACTGGCTGGACATTCTACAACTACAAACACACATGTTCCACAGTTCTAATGGTACTGGTCAACAGCAATTACCCATTTAGGTTGTAGGTTGCAGATGTCAGATGCAGTATGTTTTGGTGGATGCGTATTGCCCAGGATGCCCAGGAGAGCAGACATCACTGCCCTTGCACCACTTCCTGAATCTGACCTGCTGACATTGTGGTAGATGAGGCACTTGCCTTGAACATAGATCGGAATATCCGAACTGCAGGCTATTTGTAGAGCAATGCATATTGAATAGCAGGCTTTTCTTAGCTCGGAGGGTAGTAGGAAATGCCTTTGCCATCCTAGCAAACCCTTTTCATTTCTAACCACTATTAATATATGGTGGAGGACATTGTTCTGGTTTACTACACTCTGCACAACTTCCTGCATACAGAGTGTTGTGAACTATATGGAGGGAATAAACCAAGAAGGGCGAGATCATGACACATGTCCCACAAAAGATGGCGACAAGAACATGAGCTACAGCAGGCCTGCATGCCACACACAACCAACAGTAAAACACAATCCCAAGAGCTCAGGGTTTAACTACACCAGTACTTTCATTCAGACATCGGTGCGGTGCCTTTTCAGTGGGGCAAAATATGATATGTTTACATGTTTGCAGAGTACAGGATACAGTCAGGTGCACTATAACAGGACACCGACAAACTTGTTTGTTACCAGTGCTTGACCTTGGTTTTAGTTTCATAACTGGTGTGAAATTACGCAAAGTTATGTCACAAAGTGTAATATAAACAAAGTTACATGATTATGTACTTGTGATAGCGAGGGTGTTGATGATTCACAATCAGTGGCAACTTCAAGCAAATATATATTCACTTTCATATGATTTAGCGGATGCAAATTGGAGTGAACTGAGTTTTTTTTTCTTTCTTTTTTTTTTTTAGATCGTAGAGAAATTGTTTCCTAGATATGTTTGATACGTGTTTCATTACATTTCACTTCTCCAGATCCCAGCCTAAATACTCTATGTGGCAGACCTGAAATCCTTATGTTGCCTTCCAGAGGTGGTTTGCAGAACTAAACTCAACAGGCTTATTCAGCAAACGTGTCGCTCTGAAAAATTAAGCCATTGTCTTATTGAGATGTAACATTTTAGTTGGAAGTGAGTTCATGTTTTTCTCATTGGTTAGTTTTGAGGTGGGTGTGTTCTAGTATGGAATCAGGAGCGATGCATTTGATTATGTCTGTAAACTGCTTGTGAAGAAGGACCGAGTAAATATCTCAAGGAGAAACAAGAAGAGAAAGATGTATTCAAAATGAGACGTTGAAGAAATGTTTAAATACACAATGTGGATTTTCCGAACGCAACCCCTTTGTGTGCTGACTGTCGGAGTGTTCACAGCAAGTTTACTGTCTCTCAGCAGGGTTTGAGAAACCGTCATTTAAGTGAGCATTTGAGCCAGTGGCCCCTGTAGACAACACACCACAGACCCTTGAAGTGCAAAGCGGAATAGACAGTCAACATGACCAAGGGACCAGCGCCGTGACACTGTCCAATGTGTATGTTTGGATGGAATGGTAAACTATTATGAAGCGCTATGGCTTGGTGTGACCGTGGGGTTCAAACATTGTTGGCTACCGTTGGGGCTTTCGCGGCTTTCAGTCTCATGACCATCGCCATCGGGACGGACTACTGGCTTTACTCACGGGCGTACATTTGCAACGCCACCAACGCTACCACTGACGAGGCACAGCCTCAGCCCAAGAAGGCCAGGGGTGATCTTACGCATTCGGGACTTTGGAGAATCTGTTGTATTGAAGGTAATGGTTAATAATGATTATTTTGTCGGCGTGTCTCAAGAAGTAATGTTTTCTATACTTATGCAAAGTGTATTTTGTCCTCCAAAAGTAAAGGTTCTAATGTAAGCGAAGACAACTAAAACGCATGATAGAGCGCGTTCTTACGCAGGTCTTCTGGGAAGGAATTCGCGCACAAAGAAAAAATAAGGATGGTTTAGAGTAGGCTACAAGATAAAGGCTGATAAAACAGTCACAATCAATGTGTGTACACACGTTTTCATTTTGTTCATACAAATACTGGTTTCAGCAACAACAACAAAAGCTCAACAGTTACGAACAGACAGGCTACTGTACAGGGAAATGTTTGTAGGCTATTGATGTTACACTAGCTAGGCTAACGAGTCTACAAAAACACAATAGATTTATTGTCTTAGGGTAGAAATATTAAAAAAAAATCTTATTTCATATTATAAGTACTTATGCGATCACATTTGCATTAAAAACTGAATCCAGTCCTAACTCAGTAGAAGCAGACAGCCCAGTCAATGGACACGGTGATGGGAGTAACAGTCCGGAGATGCACTTTCTGATGCTCCATTCATGTCTTTATTGTTTCTGATGCCGTTGCTTGGCAACATCACTGAAATTGCTATGGAAACGGGCATGGTATTAAAAATAGACGAATCGTCACTGCCCGAGGAAAAAGTAAGAAGCAGATATTATGCCGATGACGATGGAAAAGTGCCAAATGATTACATCTGGCTAGTCACGTATATTCATGCTTGATGCAAATGATGTGATGAGTATTAGGGCTCTACGCATGAAGCCTGGTATACTCTGTTCAATGAATTACTAAAGTGACGTCTTTATCTGTGACTGTCGGGCAGACCAACAATTGACTTCTAAAGTTGCTGAATCTAGGATATTGTACATCAAAAGTTGAACGTTTTGAGTTTCGTAAACCATTCCGGTAATCGCCCCTCTGCTCATCAGTAAATGATGAGGGTGAGGATATCGGTGTTTGGAAGTCATGCCGTGTATTGGGAAAATCACCATTCTGGAATTCGTTCGCATACAGATCGGAGCGCTGTCCGCCACTGGTGGTGTTGAAAGTAGAAAACAGATACACGCAGCCTACATGAATAAACTCCGAGTTTCAAACTTAGTGACCCTGTACCTTGAAAAAAAAATGTTTACCAAATGTTTACCAAAAATATCGATCAGGTTACTTATGTGTGTTATTTTACAAATATGTGCTATGTTAAATATATTATTATATTATTATTAGTTAGTTTCCGCCGTTTTTTTCTCTTCTTGTAGGCTACATGTGTGTGTGAGAGACAGACAGGGACAGAGAGAGACAGAGACAGAGAGGAGAGAAAGAGAGGGGGGGGGGGGAGAAAACGAGCAGGGAAATGGTCCAGCCGGAACCTATGCCCATACTGCAAGGGTTTAATCTATGTCGAACCCTAAAATATCTTCTTTTTAAACAAGGGCACAGACTCGTTTAAAAGGAAGAGGGTTAACATTTGTTGAATCTGGGATTCCAGCAATATATGATCTGTGTTAACCCTGTGACTAGCTAGCAGTCCAGGGTGTACCCCGCCTAAGGCCCAAAGTCACTGGGATAGGCTCCAGTCACCAACAACCCCTAATGAGAGCAAGCAGCATAAAATCTAAGGAAACATCTATCCTGAGCAATAGATCATAAACTTCAATTCTGTCAAAATAGCGCACACTTTAAGAGTCTGGCTGTTCGAAGTCATGCAGCCAGGCATACAGCTAGTCTTTCTTTTGCCAGGTTAGCGTCAACAAAAGCCGAAACATTTTTGAGGCCTGGAATGCAGTTCCAGTGGACCTTTTTATGTTTGGAACTATTATTTTCCAATGACATTGAGAGATTCGAACCAGACGTTCACTTTCTGATATGATAGGTCATCTCAGCACGCCTTCTGATTGGATTATACTTGATTGGACACAGGTCCTTTCTCACCATGAGACCTCCTGAAAACAAACTAGAAAGAGACCGTTCTGCCACATTCATTCTTGGTCATGGCTTTATAAGGGAATGTAGCATGCAGGCTGTCTGTGTGTAACAGTTTTGGATGAATTATGGCAATATTTGCTTGTGCTAAAAGCAGAGTTCCCCAGTCTCACTGTTTGTGTGGTCCAGGCTAACAGGATGGTGCTGCGTGAGCCAGATTCAGCTACAGAAAACTAAAGTGATCTCTCTCTCTCTCTCTCTCTCTCTCCCTCCCTCCATCCATCCGTCTCTCCGTCCCTCCCTCCTTCCCTGCCTCCCTCCCTGCCTCCCTCCCCAACCTGTTATGGGATCATTTACGGCATTAAAACCATATTTACAAAGTAGGTAATTAGGTAATTATAATCAGTAGGCACAGGTCGTTTGTAGCCAGTCATACTATCATATCTTTCTTTACCATTCATGGATTTTGAATGAATAGTGGGTCTATTTGAAAGTTTTAATTTCTAAATGCTGGACAATTTAATATCTTGATTTGTTTGTTGTTTGTTGTTAGATGCAGTGACAAGATCATCATATTGATGGTGTTTACCTACTACAAGTCTATTAACAAACATATCGAAAAATACAACAGAAAAACAAGCTGGCAAAGATTGATTGGCTGGGGCAAAGACAGTTATTTCTTTCTGGTGGTGTTACTATAATGTGTCTGTATGTGTGTCTAGGGGGGAGGGGGGGTTGAATGTGTGTGTGTCAGAGGGGGGAAGGTGGCAGCCACTTTGCCATTCCCACAGCATGCACCACAGGTCTGTAATTAAAATGCGCCAGCTGAAAAGGCCACGAGGGCGCTAATTAGCTAGGAGGCCCTGACTTGCTCTGCTCCAGCCTCCTTGTTTCTGCTGTAATCCTCTCCTCCTCTCTGTTTTATACTCTCACGTTTGTGTTTGTCAGCGAGGTCACAGCAGCTAAGGTGACTCAGATCAGGCTAGGCTGTATTTGCACGGGTGAGGAATAGCTTTCATTAAATACTGTTGTTTTAGAGACGAAGAAACGCTCAGGGAGGAGCATGCTTTTTTCATTGCTGTATTACTGCAAACCGACTGTGTTTTCTGTTATAACTCAGACAACCGTTTTATTGTACATTCGCTGACTATAGTCTACAGACAATAGTCTGTAGTGTCCCTTTGCCAGAACACTAGCACACTGGTGACGATAGTCATACACAATGTGTTGAACATTACATTAATATATGTTTCAGAGCTATATAAATGAGTGAGGCAGTTGTTTGACCGTTGTCACTTTATAGCTGCCGTTTCTGACATTCCCTACTCTCAGGGGAGTGGAGCGCATCATAAATTGTCAGTTTGTTATTGGTCTATTCCTCTAAGGCTCTCATATTATTGGCTACGGAGAGTTGATTCACAACAACGTCAAAGTGCATCATCCAGTTGCCAGCAGTTGCACTACTGTAACAGTTGTTTCTGGAGCCCTACATGTGTGTGAATGTTTGTGTGTATCCAGGGATGTGCGCTTAGGGGTATGTGAAAGAGTGTGATAAGTAGATAGGGAGCGAGGGAGCGAGATAGAGTCTGTGCTTGTGTGTGCATGTGTCCATGGGTTGCACATACTGTAGGGCGTCGTATTGGTGTTCTCAGACAACATGAAGATGTCAAAGTCATCCTTTGGAAACAGTATGAAAATCAGCCTTTTGGAACAGAGAGTAGGTTGCCATGGAGAAAGGATGTGATCAACCGTAGGCTTTGTGTCTCTCCTTGCTAGGTCTGAAGGGACTGGTCTCCCTTTCTCTCTCTCTCTCTCTCTCTCTCTCTCTCTCTCTCTCTCTCTCTCTTTCTTGGTCTCTCTCTCTCCCTGAGGAGACTGGTCATTCGCCATCTCTGCTTGTGTATCTGCAGTATGTCTCTTCTTCTCTGTCTCCATCTTTTGTTTCGCTGATGTTGCCCTCCATCTGTGAGTCTCCACCTGGTTTTGTGTTAACGTCAGGCTCTTTCTTCTTCTCCCCCTGTTCTCTCCCAGCGTTCCCCAGGCCTCTCTTCTTCTGTTGTTCTGTCCTCCCTACACACAGCTTCTGAGCTTTTCATGGCATTTTTATGGAAGACACAAAGATCCAAGCCCATCTGACTGCAGGCACACCCACACACTCTTTCCCTCTCTCTTTCACACCCACACACACACACGCACACATATACACACTGTAGACACAGGGCTGATACTGCCAATCATAAATCACATGACCCAAGAGCTTCTATCTATAATCAGATTTCCAA
This sequence comes from Plecoglossus altivelis, assembly GCA_036571765.1. Taxonomy (NCBI): domain Eukaryota; kingdom Metazoa; phylum Chordata; class Actinopteri; order Osmeriformes; family Plecoglossidae; genus Plecoglossus; species Plecoglossus altivelis. The sequence goes on along the minus strand of BROE01000018.1, from coordinate 10,470,973 downwards.
TCACAGGCAAGCACACAGTACACACACACATATATAAATAGTAGAGGAGATAGGAGGTTAGGCAGTAGAGAGATTTGGGGGGGAGGACATGGAGAGAAGAGGAGAGAGGAGTAGAGTAAGGAGTGTGAGGTGGTTCGGTTGCAGTTGAATGAAGACAACGCCTGGCGTTAAGTGAGAGTCCGGGGGGTTGTAATTCACTGGGAATACCTCCTGTCTGTCTGTTGCATCCACAACACCTCGGGGGAAGGGCAGGCGTGAGCGTGGGTTCTGTTCAGAAGCGGCTGTTCCTTCTCTCTTCAACACGACAAGAAGTTGTCCGTTGGTGCTTTTATTAGCCTGCACGTTTTATTTTTCAACAATGATTTAACACAGAAACATGTGCTCCAGATCCGATGACATATTTGACACTAATTAGTTTGCTGTTCCTCATTAAATGCAGACCTAGTTCATGACTGCGTGTGCCGTAAAGGCTGGGTCACACCCCTTGATCTATGTGGCTCGCCCTGGGTGTACAGAACACAGCCGACTGGGTAATGTAGTTGAAGAGAGTTTATCTGAGACTATGAGAATACAGGTTGAGGAGTTACAGGATGACAGTAGACAGACCACTTCACAAAGAATATTACAAAACAATTCTCGTCAACATCAAATTGCAAAGGCGTTGCAAATCTCACCATCTACAGTGCACAGCATTGTCAAATGATTTAGAGAAACTGGAGAAATCACGGTGCGTATGGGGCAAGGCTTAAGATCTTTATTTGGTGCCTGTGGTCTTTTGACCCTCAGATAACACTGCATCACTCATGAGCATGATTTTGTCAATGACTTCACTAAATGGGCCCAGGAATACTTCCATAAACCACTGTTGGTTAACACAATCCACTGTGCCATCTGCAGATGTAGATTAAAGCTCTGTCATGCAAAAAGAAAGCCATTTGTGAACATGGTCAAGAAGCACCATCATGTTCTGTGGGCCAAGACTTGTTTAAAATGCAAAATCTCAACGTGGAAAAGTGTTCTGAGGACCAACGAGTCCAGATTTGACATTCTTGTTGGAAATCACGGACGCTGTGTCCTCTGGGCAAAAGAGGAGGAAGACCTTCCATCGTATTATCAGCGTTTCAGGTTAAAAGCCAGCATCTCTGATGGCATGGGGGTGCTTCAGTCCATAAAATGTGGACAGCTTACATGTCTTGGAAGGCAGTATGAATGCTGAAAGAAACATCAAGGCTTCAAAGCAAACATATGCTCCCCTCCAGATAACGTCTATTTCAGGGAAGACCTTGTGTAATTCAGCGGGACAAAGGAGAACCACACACAGCAGCTATTACAACAGCGCAACCTATTTGTTGAAGAGTCCAGGCTCTGAATCGGTCTGCCTGCAGACCAGATGTTTCACCTATAGAATTCATTAGACTCCCAGTTAAACAAAAAATGTGTTAAAGACAACCTTAAACGTGTCAGAAGTTGGAAACCTATATAAGAAAAGAACGGGACCAAATTCTATCGCCTAAAGTCCAGACACTCATAACCTCGATGCCCAGGCATTTTCAAACAGTCTTGAAAAGAAAAGGACACCATAGTAAACATGCCTCCATTCCAACTATTTTAATAACTGTAGCAGGAATCTAATTGAAAAGGAGCTAATTTTATGCATAAAATTGTAAAAACATCTTTGTTTAATCATTTGTTGGGTTGTCTATCTTTTATCGTGCATAAAATATTGCCTCGTGTGATTTGAAAGCTTTTTAGTTTTCATTTTATTACAAAAGAAAACAAACAAAACGTCCCAACTTTTCCTGAATTCAGTTGTAACGACAGACACTCTGTGCTCAGCTTTCCATAGAAATGGATCCATATGTTTGGATGCCCTGGTGCAACTGGTTAATGTGACGCAGAAAGGCTTTATCTGAGAGCTGCCAGGGTTGGTAACACTGCATTAACCCCTGTCCCCATCCCCTCCACATTTGTGTTTATACCTCTCATTAAGGCAAACACACACACACACACACATCACACACAGTCACACACACACCACACACACACACACCACACACAGTCACACACCCCGGCGTTAAAAGCTCCCTAGCTTTCTTTTGTTGCTCCACAAAATGAGATTGTGGTTTCCCTAGAGCACTCAAAATGAGCCACTCACCTCAGATGGATCAGAACATGCACTACTGCATGCCAGATCCCTATGGGTAATGCATTCCTAATGATTGTATTTTTGTATCGTGCACATATTGTACGTGTGATTCGTGTGTGTCCGTGCACGCGCTTTGTGCCTACGTCTCGTCTTTACTGAGCTGTGGGCTTTGTTACCCAGACACCTTTGGGAATTGACCGCTATCTCTGTTAGAGCAAGAGACCTTCTCTACCTCTACATTAGGTTATTTAAATGTCCATGATTTTCTTCTAGTTTTAGTGAAGTCAATGAAGGAGCAATGAGTTGGTCACAGTAAACCTGGTGTCATTGCGGTTCCAAACTCAATGGTCTCAATCAGCACTCCTGACTGACTCCTGTTGTCAAGTAAATTGAGGACAAAAGACATAAGGGGCATATTTACATATTAACATTGAAACATTCTACATCTACAAACTACATTCATTTCGTTTGTCAGTTCCAAAAGCATTATGCAAGCTTCTGTACCTTGGTGTTAAGCATCCTGCTAAGCTGTTTAATTAAAAGAAGCTTTGGAGTGTCAGTTGTGAGTGCTATTTATCACAGACCGTAGGGACATGCATAGGCTTCCGACTAAATTAAACAGGGGAGGGAGATTCACGTGTAATCAGACAATACACATACAAAACAATTAGCAGAACATCAGATAATCTCCAATAGGTCAATCTTTTTTTCACCCATCTGGGTGGTATTCCAGAAAACTGGTTCAACAAACTGCAAATCTAACCCTGACCTCTGTGTTGATTTACCTGAGAGCCATGAATTTCCGATTCCATGAAAGATCATTTGAATTAATTCAACTTGAAATTTTAAAATTTAACTTGGAAAATGTATACTCTGAAGCTGTGACAGTTTATGAGAGACAATTGGCATGGGAGACCATTGCTGACTGAGTCAGTGCATACGTTAGATTTGTAGTAGCCACTAGTAGTTCGCTCCCCATGTACTTTTTTTTAAAAGCTTGTGTGGAATTGTCAGTTGCAATGAAATTATGAGAGTAATGTATTAACAAAAGATGTTCACATTCTGATAGTGTTGAACAGAGCATGGATGGGGAATGAGGGTGGGTGAGGCATCCATCAATCGCTGTACAGTGAGATGTTCATATCATCACATATGGAACTGTGGAATTGAATGTAATCTCATGTACTCCCTGTTACCAGCAAAGGAGTTGAACAAAACGGTGTCTTGTGAAATAACTACTGAAACCTGACCAAGAGATGGTGTACTTAAAATGAACAATAAAGCCTGAGCTAGAAATCGATTTGCTGAAGCACCAGTTGACATCAGTGTTAATATGAATATAAAATATAATATGAAAATATGAATTCCTGTTGTCGGATTTCTATTTGTAGGCAATGAGGAACACCAGATTCAATTTCACAATTTGTCTTTATTTCAGTGCCAGAAAGCATTGGGTAGTTTCTGAGTGCACAAATTCAGTATCTAACATTAGCAATGTATGGGCTGAGAATGTTGCCAAAATAAATTATGGAGTGTGACAGAAAATGGTAACGTTAATTTAAGTATTCAACAGGGAATTAAAGCACAACTAATCGCTGTCTTCTAATCCTCTCCCGCCGTAATGCTAATTAAATTTAGTTAGAAATCAGTCGGCTGAACCATTAAATGACACCCCTTGTCTGCCAACTGTATCTGGCTCAGAGAGTGGGAGGGGATAGGTAGAAATGCAGTTTGTTATGGAAATTGGTTTACAGTCAGTTACCATGGACACCGATCCACAGTTTGCTTGACCTCTCTTTCTGAAATGGAAACCCAGAGTTTCCTCATCTCAGGATTACCCAAATCAGGGTTTTCACGAAACCCACTTTTTTGGAATGAGCCCTTGATCTACAGTCATGTCTGATGGAAACAATCTGAAGTACAAAGTCTGACACCAGTACCCTATAAACCCCTCAGAGCTGTGGAAGAAGAAAGGTCTAAAAGAGATGGGAGGGTGGGACAACAGCCTGAAAAAGAAGAGAACATGATGTTTCCTCTCTTGTCCTGTAGGTATCAATCAAGGGAGCTGTTACCGGATCAACCATTTCCCAGACGACAATGACTATGACACAGACAGCTCGGAATATCTCTTGCGTAAGTTCTGTCTTCTGTTCTCTCCTTTTTTTCTCCAGTCAGTCAGGTGGTCGCACGCTCATTCAGATGTTCAATGATGGGTGAGAGGATTTGTGTGTACTTGACAGTACTTCTTCGTGTGTACCTGACAGTGTTTTCATTCTTACCTGACAGTTCTTCTCTCTTCCTGGACAGGTATTGTGCGTGCCTCCAGCATGTTCCCCATCCTCAGCACAGTGCTTCTGATGTTTGGAGGGCTTTGTGTTGGGGTGGGGCGCATCTACAGCAAAAGGAACAACATCCTACTCAGCGCCGGCATCCTGTTTGTAGCTGCAGGTGAGAGACAGGGGCCTCTTTGGTGCCCTGAGGAACACACACACACACACAAACACACAAACACACACACACAACCTTGTTCACTCAAATGAACTGGGTGTGTGAGAGTGGGACAACTCTCTCCCTCAAACACGTTTTCTCTCTCTGTCTCTCTCTCTCTCTCTCTCTCTCTCTCTCTCACACTCTCTCTCTCTCTCTCTCTCTCATACTGTATGTATTTATAAAAAAAACAGAAGGCTCCACTAGACACCTTACTGATTTGGCCAGCCGACAGGGTCATCTGATTACCATGGTAACAGATGACCGGAGATGAGGTGAAAGAAAGAACTTTAATGGAAAGACGTCATTGGAGTTATCAGAGCAGGACTGAAAGACGAACCGCATCAGCCAACAGCGAGAGGGTCACACCATCTTTTCAGCACACACAAATTAGTATCCCAATGACAGTGTAGAAGATCATTATGACATTTAACACACCTCATTGACAGCATGTGTCTCTCACTGCAGAGGGAATCATTGTGCGATCCCTGTCAGACAGAGTCCATTTCGTACAGCGCTGTTCGAGATGATATGATATGAAAACCAGTGGGCTGACGGACTTGTTCTCGCAGTCTTGCTGTGTCCTCTCCTCACCCTGAAAAACACTTTCCATGTGAGTCTCTCACCAATGTGCTCTCTGTTACCACCCCTCATCCCCCACTCACCTCCCCCCCCCTCCACTCACCCCCAAAAAGGCCTGAGCAACATAATCGGCATCATTGTCTACATCTCCAGCAACGCCGGCGACCCCAGCGACAAGCGCGACGAGGACAAGAAAAACACCTACTCCTACGGCTGGTCCTTCTACTTTGGCGCTCTCTCCTTCATCGTGGCCGAGACCGTGGCCGTGCTCGCCGTTAACATCTACATCGAGAAGAACAAGGAGTTCCGCTGGAGAGCCCGCCGTGACTTCATACGCTCCCTCTCCTCCTCCTCGCCGTACTCCCGGATACCGAGCTTCCGCTACCGCCGGCGAACCTCGCGCTCCAGCTCGCGCTCCTCCGACGCCTCGCGGGAGAACTCGCCTGCGATTGGTCTGAAGGGACCTCCGCCCCTGCCCGGAGGCCCACTAGGGGAGCTGTCCATGTACACTCTGACGCGGGATCCGCAAAACGGCGGCATGGAGGAGAACGCCTACAGCCCGGAACACGAGGACTCTGACTTCCTCCAAGTTCACAACTGCTTCCCAAACGACCTGAAGGATGGGGTCAACCGGCGGACCACGCCTGTTTGAGCGCGCGGGGGGGGGGGGTTCAAGTTTGGGCAACCATGACCCCTGATGGCCAGGAAGGGGAGGGGCCTTTGGGCTGTGTGGTCTGTTGAACGGTGTGGTTCATCCTCCTGTGGGAGAGTTAGAAGCTCAGTGTTGGTACATAAAGCGGACATGATTACGCACCCTAAAGAGTGACCTTTGGGCTGTGTGGTCTGTTGAACGGTGTGGTTCATCCTCCTGTGGGAGAGTTAGAAGCTCAGTGTTGGTACATAAAGCGGACATGATTACGCACCCTAAAGAGTGAGAATCCACTCAGCCCGACACTGTCTAGGAGTAAGCAAAAAAAACCCTGGGTACTTTCCTGTGTGCTTCGAGAGTCTTAGAGCAGAGCCCATTGTTCTTGATGTCATGCACCACAAAGACGCTGAGGGTAAAGGCCCCCTCGCCACGCTCCTCCACTATGTAGCTATGCTACTGATTCCGGAGGAGTGAATGAATATGTGTGTTTATCTTGACTTACAACAGAGTAAGACATGCAACATGTGCCTTCTATCTTTTAGTTGTTGCTAGGCTAGGTTCGTTTGTTTGTATGCTTTATTTCGTTTACTACTGTTAAGTCTCCTGCTGTAACAATGTCTGACAGAAAAAGCGAGACATAAAACCTCGATTGTATAATAGAATTACGGTGTATGTATCTTGTGATACTTGACGAGTGCGCGACACCTTCAGGACCCATTCCATCTAAGATGCGAATTGTCTGTCACTATTTTCTCTGTCCATTCTGAACTAGCGGTCAAACGGCTTCGTATCTATGAAAAAGATTGTGGTGCTGATAACCACTAGCATCTCAACTCCGCCGTGAAGTTTGTTCTAGCTCAGTGATCCTCTGCTTGCCTGTTTGGACCGTTGTGGTTCTGTTCATTTGAGGTATGAAGCCATTGGCATCTCTACTTACTGTGCCTGCTCATTTGGGAGATGGCAACAATCATGAATCCACAACGGAAATCAACCACAACTAAACCAAAATGACGTGAGAAATTTATCTTTAAAGAAGTCTAGCTGTAATCAAATTCGCATTAAGGGAACACTATCGAATATCCAGTCGAGTGCTCCAAAATGGTGCTGTAGTCTGGTCTGCTTGCAGAGTCGGTTGTGTTCACAGTTTTGGAACCCAGTTTTTTGTGTCTAATAAGAGCAATCAAGCTCAGGCAAGGTGCAACATTGTGGGTGTGGGACATCATCCATCCGCTAAATTTGACACCGACCTTGCGATGACAAGCACCTATGACACAAGGGGACCCATATGACACAAATCAACATGATGGCTGGAGGCACAAGCTGGATTTATTACTTATAAATATACAGTTTGAATTATTACTGTGAACTGTCATCATAAATACTGTAAAGGATGTACTGGCATAACAAAGCATAAACTGTCAACAGAATTGAATGTTCAAGAATTCTTTGAAGATTTTAATTTGCTGTTTGTCAACACACATTATGGACAGCTAGCAGGCTGCCTTGAAATGAAAATGGCATACTAATACAAATAGTGACATGTATGGAATAGTGCATTGAAACCAAAATGGTCACCTTTCACCGATGTATTCATTTACTATGTAACTCTCACCAATATTTCTTCTATCATGTGCAAAAAGGGACACGATAATGCGTTTGGCCTCGCAGGAAATGACAGGGTACAGACTTCTCTTAAGCCTTGAATAGTATTGGAACCCTCCCACAGTCCAACAGTCCATGGACATGCATCAAGAACAGGGAAGGAGAGATTTTCTGTGGCTTTCTGGATGCTTGTCTTCTATTCAAGGACAGACACAGGTGTCCCTGACAGGACCGGAGGAGGAGAGGGGAACACGCATAGTCTCAAGAGCTTTGCATCCTTAACCCAGAATCCAAACCGTCCTTGTCTTGCTCCGTCAGTTTCAGTTTCTCAGGAAAATGTCACATTACGTTTTTAGTTTCAACTTCCTGATGCTTGGTGGATCAATGTTTCACATCTCCGTGTTTTGATGTGAGGCAAAATGGAGGACGTCATCCATTTAATTTTTGCGGAACAATTTCAGACTTGGGTGGAACGATGTTGTACACATTAAAAGCCATAGTGAAAATAGCATAGGCCTTTTCTAAGTGTTGTGGTGTTTATGTTTGTATCATATTTGCATTCACATGTGAATGGTTTCCGTATTTCAAGCTGCATAAAGAAAAATCATGGTTAACTCCATTGTCCAAAACAGTTGCAGATTATGTCAAAACAAGGTATATTTGTTTGAAAAAAGGTGTTCTCTCTAATTCTGTTATCTTGATTGTTTGTAAAAAAAGAAAAGAAAAAAGTATCCATTTCACCATATTGAATCAGTATTCCCTTTTGTAATCACGTACAGATGAAAGATAAATTCTCTTTTGTAAGACTCAGTATTCGACAGCTCTGGATGTGCTTTCAGTGTTTTTGGACAGGGAGACTATTGTCTAGAAGTGCAGTGCTACGGTACAGTAATAGATGTTGTCGTCATGGTTCTCACCTCACTCAGAAGAGCCTTGTCTGTTATCTTGCTTCTCAGTTTTGAGTGACACGGCCGATATGATGTTGTTTATATGAATAAATCAAATCAGGGCTATGCGATAACTCTTGAGGCCTGGTTTCTTGCTTCTGTGTCACAATACAGACCCTCCCACAACCTTCGGACGCATCGCAGCATCAGAGCGGTTCACAAAATGATGCCCACTTCTCTCTCAGCCAATGAATGGTTGGCTTTCTAGAATCAACATGATTTACCTACATGCATAATGCATGTGGGATGGTTGCTAGCCAAAGTTGTATTCCACCTGTCCAGGAAAAGGGTTGCTAACTGTCAGCAGACAGATGCTATTAGCGTCTGGCTGCGGCTGATATCAGAATGACTGGAAAGCAGAAAGCATTGCCATCTATGTAAGTTGTTGTTTTTTCAACAATCTGTCTTCTGTGCCTTTGTATACCCCATTGAATCTGTCTTTTACAGTGCATTCAGACATGCCAGCCTTGTAGAGTCTAAGAGTGGAATGTGTGTGTGTGTGTGTGTGTGAGAGAGAGAGAGAGAGAGAGAGAGAGAGAGAGAGAGAGAAAGAAAGAAAGAAAGAAAAAGAAAGAAAGTGCGGTAAGAGCAAGCATAAGACTTCAGTGGAATACCTTCCCAGTAGTATTATGAAAGGGATCATTTGAATGCTTGCAGAACAAGGCTTTTTCTTCACGGCAGGACCCACAGAGCCCATTTCATTCTTACTGCACGCAGTTGAATCACTGTCATTTTCCAGTGAAATATGAACCACTTTGCCCTCTGAGACTGCATTCTTTGCTGCAGGTTATAAATTGCCCGGAGTTCCTGGAGTGGCACCGCTCCTAGATCAAAATGTTAAAATACCGTCACTCCGGGCTAGGAACAGATACTAGCAGAGGGACTTTATTTTTCACCAACCCCCAGTCAACAAGGCCTGATAAATCAGCATCACTTTGAGGGGAAACGGAGCCGGAGCCGGACTATCCTCCTTCAATCACCGGGGGTCCCAGGTTTGGCTCAGTTCATCAGCACATCACGCTTCCTTCTGTCCTCCTTCTCTGTCTAACCATGAGCGACAGGGGGGGCGACAGGGGGGGTGGGAAGAAAAGATGTGCGGAGGACAGAAGAATGGGACCAATCAGTGGTAGGCTTTAGGCCAAAGGGGTGGTTTATGGGATCAGATTGACCATCAGTAAACAATCAGCTGTATAACACCTGGAGAATAAGGGATCATGGTACAGACACGGACAGGCCCTTTCAGTGAATGGTGGTTGCCACAATAGCCTTTGACATCCCACACAAGGCATTGAAATTCACATTTTCTCTCTATACTGTATCGAAGGAACGGCTTTCCCCTCGTCTTAAGCCCATATAGCCGACCGTGCAGGCGTACACGTGTTCTTGAAAACTGACGACGCCAAAGGCAATGACTGAGCGAATGGAGGCCAGCGTTTAAGCTAACCGATTTACCGTGCAATAGCCCAGTATTAACGTGACCCTCATAGAGATAGCCTTGGGGCCTGGATAATCTAATTTCACTTGTTGCCTGTCTTTAGCAAATGAATACAGTCTGGTCCCACTGAAGGCTCTGCCACAGGTAAAATTAGACACCAATTTCATTTTTTTTGGTGTGTTTTTTTCACCAAGGGGGAGAAATGAAGGAGACAGAGAAGATGGAGGAGATCATGGTGAAGTTCTACGGACACAGGTTTGGTGAGACAAGCCTGTTACAGTATGTGCAGATGTCAATTCGCTGAACAACACTTTCAGGTGATAATGTGACAGGGTACCTCGTGATATTGTCTGTGTTTGGCAGTTCTCTTCCTCGCCTCCCCGTTGACAGGCGTCGTCATGCGACGGTGTTGATCATAATCGCTGGCGACGGTGGGGACATGTGTTCCCCGCTGTCTGCGATGCTGTTGCCTGGCGACCCAGTGAGTGTTCGGCACACGGTTTGACACAGGGACAGAGGGACCCTGAACAGATAGAGAATGGTCAGGGTTAGGCATGAAGACAAGCTGCGTGGAAATAAAAGCATTATTACGTAGATATGCAGCAGATACGAACTCGACAAAAGGAGTTATCGCCAGGCCAATTCACACACTGTGAATTCAGGTGGACAAAAGTGATGTTAAATAAAACTGGAGTTTCTGGAAGAAAACTCTTTGACAGTTCAGCTTTTAATTATGTTTCTGAAAACCACTTTCGTTTTCTAAGGCTGCAACTTAAGTGAGGCATTTTGCTGTGCACTCTCTCTCTTTCTCTTGTGCTCTCTCTCTCTCTCTCTCTCTCTCTCTTATACACACTTTTCAGACAAGCAAACACCCACAAGCACACAGTAGCCTACAGCAATACAATAACCGTGCAGAATAATGCAGAAATAATACAATACAAATGCTTTTCTGCTCATACAAACCCACCACTGTGCCAATTTTGAAAGTGTTTGCCTTTGTCATTTTGCTAAAACTGTCTTGCCATTTACTTTGTTAAATCGAGAGGCCATGAGAGAGTTGTTATGACAGAAAATGGGCCAGAGCCCTGCCCAAAGTGGGACACGACGGTTTATAAAAAGCACAGACAGACATGCATGGCAGCATTAGGAGGTATTTAACAAAGTAGAATGGTTGAAATATGTCAATACACACTTGGATTGTGCATAGTAGCACTATCACCTCCCCTATGACCTGTCATTCTAGTTCAGATGAATCCATGAGGACAACCTTTGTTTAATCGAATCGTGTCATGCTGAGTATTCTGTCATCTAACCAATCTAGAGCATTCTATCACCCAAGAGATGATTAACATTTTCAATTGGACGGACCGCTGCAGCAGGGGTAGGTCTACTCTGTGTGCAGCGATTAACACTGATTGCATTCAGTCACAATGAACAAACCATGGTTCCCCTGTCATTTACTCTCAGCAACAGATCTGTTTCATTTTGAAAGGGTCCAGCCTCAACCTCACCAAGTCCTCTGTTCCCAGTCCTCAGCACTCCCCCCCTTTCCTTAATTTGGATCAGGTGCAGCCATCAGGTGGAACACTCCCCCCTCCACTCTTTTCAGACCTGTGTCCTCCTCTGATTGGTGGAGAAAGTGGATCAGCTCTTTCAGACAGCAACGCCACTAATAAAGGACAAACTCCCCGGTGACCCCTCCTAACGCGCTTCGAAGACACGCTGAAAAGACTGGGGACTGAAAGAAGCGCTGAAAAGACTTGGACCGGACAGAGAATCAGATGATCTTCCGTTATGTAAATCAATATGTAAATGATTTCACTTACTATCAGGCTGGAGTTTGGAACCTTGGAGTCAGCCTCTGGCTCTCCACCTTGAAAGCTTGGATTCCCTCCAAAGTCAAACTATTTTGAATTCCCTCTGACACCATGTAGACCTGGATCTCATGGTGCTTTGGGAAGGTGAAAGGTGTCAGGACGGTGCTAAACACTCCCATAGCTCTCCTCCATCTGTACCTTGTCGCTGTAGAGCCCCAACGAAGCTCACAGAACGTGTACCAGGGAGGGAGAGAGACGGAAAGATAAATCTAGGGCACTGTTATCTGGCCCCTTTTCATCAAGCGCTAGGCGGAGATCGGAGGATGGGCGGGCTGGAGAGAGACAGAGACATTTAGAGGAGCTAAAGAACAGCCGTGGAGAAGACAGACGATCGCTGTTGCTTCCCGCTCCCGTCCAAGAGTCCGGCTGGCACCTCAGGGAGGACGCTGTTCGCCAGCGCCTGACGCACTCCGACGCGACCCTTCACCTCCTCACCTCTCGCTCCGCTCTTCTCGCACGCTTGCGGGCGACGCTCACACGCGCGCGCACTCCTCAAAGTCGTACTCTCCGCAAACGTGCACATGCTCGTCTCTCACGCGTGTATTCCTCGCACGCACAGTTGAACTCGCTCGCACACACGCACAACCCCGGAGGCATCATGTTGGAGGAGAAGAGCACCAAGGTGAAGCTGGCCTCCTTGGTCATCCTGGTAGGCATCTCCTCCATGTTGGCGGCGATGGTGACCGACCACTGGGCCGTGCTCAGCCCCAGGGTGGAGAAGCTCAACATCACCTGCGAGGCAGCCCACTTCGGCCTCTGGAGACTCTGCAAGAAGAGTATCTTCATAGTGGAGGAGGACCCTGAGGGCATGGTTTGTGGCCCCATCAGTCTGCCTGGAGGTAGGTCGGAGGAGGTCTCTGTGCCAATGGAGGGTCACCATGTGAGTCGTCCAAACATGGTATTTCCTTTCTTTTACGTAATTACCTCAATACAGGGGGAGAAGTTGCAATCATTAGCTAGCTAACTAGCTATTGATTAGCTACTTCTCTGTCGTTCTATGTAGTTAACCTACTTGAGGGAGAATGACCCTTCCCTTCTCTGTCTGAACTTGTTTGTGAATTTGCCTGGAGTTTTAATTTGCCTGGAGTTTTAATTTGCCTGGAGTCATAGAGCCTAAAGCAAGAGGCTTCCTCAGAAGATTCCAGGAGATTTTCCATCACTTCAGCTGGTGTTGTAGATGGGTCTTTCCGTCAACCTCTTCTGCAGTTGACTTCCACCTGGCTGACGTTGTTTACTCCTCACTCTTTCCTGCCTCACTCTGGCTGGATTTGCCTCTCAAGTTTTAAGAGCCACAGGCTATACCATGTAGGTATGATTCATTTTTACTCCTTTGTAGATCTGAGTCTCATATGAGCTCCCCCCGTCCCCACTCCTTCCCAGTCCTGTTTATCACAGTGGCCATAGGGTGGAGGTGGGATAAATGCTGTTGGGTCGAGTTCGTAATAACTGGTGTGATCGCAGAGCAAGGCTTGCTCACGCGTGTAATGCATTAATTCTCATGCATGTACACAGGCCAATGTGCGTGCGTGCCTTCTAAATGCCAAAGAATCTGCCCACTTAAGTACACACGTGCACACACGCGTGCGCGCACACACGCACGTACACACAAATAAACTGAGAATAATCAGGATGTGTGTCTGGAGGCTGTTGATCTCCCACTCTGGGAAAGGATGATCATCTCTCATTGACAGGGACAACCGCTAAATTGGGCCCCCCATCTGGCAGAGACAGCAGAGGAGCCTGCTACTGGAGGAGGAACCTACTCCATACCTCATAATTCAAGCTTTCAAAGCAACTCATAGGTCAAAAAAGCAGCTTTCAAGGTTTTCTCCTCGCATCATCAGACTTGACTGACTCCTGGCTTCAGACAACGACGCTACTTGAAGCTGCTATTAAACGCAGCATCAAAAAGCCTAAACAAGTCTCCAAAAAAGTCAACAACAGGATTCTGCAGAAGCTCCAGGACAATAACTGGTGTGGCTTCTGCAACTTAACCATGGCCTTTTCATCTGGAGGGTCCCCAACGGTTGGGGTCTGCTTGAAAACGTGCCAGACAGTCTGGCTGAGAGATTTCACAGTCTCTCTGTTATCTGCCTCCTATCAGGCAGCAGGGCGGTGTGATCGACAGGAGACTCAGGCTTCATGGTTGTGTGGATTACTGCTGTCCTTAATGAAGAACGCCTCAGAGGCTCCCTAGAGAAGTTAGGAGAAGCTGTGTCATGCAGAGAGGGGAAACGGAGAACGTGAAAGGAGGAAGAGAGAGCGAGACGGAGGGGGAGGGAGAGGGGGAGAGGGGTTGAGATGGTGACAGCTGTCGGAGATAGACGTGTCAAGTCCATAGAGACACGCTGGGTCAGGTTTAGAGTCGGGCATGAAGGGAAAGTACAATGCGTGTGTGAACGGAGGCGAGCGTGCGTGTTCTTGTTCACGTTTCATCTCGTTTATGTCCTCCCGCTGATCGCAAGCTCACTGTTGATCACAATGTAGCACAGGGCACCCACAGAATGATGCCACGTTTACCATCTTCACGTGCGTTGTGCGAAAGCGGACTTTGATTGAATTTTAAAGCAACAAAGAACATAATCCGTGCTCGCAATCATTATCTGGCACAAGCCAAAGCCGTCGACCGTGATCACATCCAACGTATTTTCCCTCGATCGTGGCAAGTTCTTCTCGGCTTGGTCAGAGGGTTTTTCTTATGTTTTTTTCCCATCCTCACCAATGCAATTACTCTGCTTTTGTCTCAGGGCCTGTGCAGCAGTCCTACGAGTGCAGAATGAGAGGAAATGACCCTCCTACAAATGACGAACGGCAGCCTGAGTGCTGTTAAAACAAACAAACCCTCTTATGAAGCCCCATCATCTTCCTTCTAGCTGGAGAATAGGAGCAGCCTTGGAGCAGAGTGTCTTTTTGATAACAGATTGATGTTCCCAGTCAACCAGGGAAAAGTAGACTTGATTGTTTCCTTGTCTTATCGTGCATTTTCCACAACACCGCAAGTCAGCTAATGGTAATCATTATTACATTAGCACCATCATACCACTACATCATGATACTAGCGGAGACCAAAGTCTCTTTGTGCATACACATGAGCATTTACACGCATCCTACATATTGGCACGTGCGCACACAAACATACACATGCACGCAGTTACGTGCACACGCAAACTAACGCGCAGACGCACACAAACGCACGTACGTTCACGCCCGCATGACCACACGAGGGACCGTACCGACCCAGTTCTGAGTATCCTCGACGAATTTTAGCCAGCCTCTTCATTCACATTGACCCAGAATACAGCTTCCTAATTGACTTCCTGTCTGATATTAAACTTTCTCATTAGGGGGCCAGCGAGGTCAATGATACGCATGGTCACGTGGCTCCAGCACGTCAGCTTCCTTGCAGTAACGTGGAGGAGATTGTTTGCTGGGGTTGTCTCCATCAACATATACAGTCTCTCTGGCTCCTGCTAATGAGAAACACCCATCATTGTGTCAAATGTGTACTTTATGTCATAGCTGAATTGACTAAAAGGTAACCATGCCATTGGCTTATCGGGCCAAAGCTCACTTTCATAGGCTTGTTTTGAATTTCTGACCATAATTCAGGGGATACCTTCTAGACCTATCGCTGTTGTTTTTTGTTATTATTTTCTCCTGGCAAGGTACAACTTGACAGGATATGGCCACAGGCAAAAGACAGGATGAGAATACGTTGCTAATTATGTTACTAGGTTATGATATCAACACCCATGATGATCATGGGTGATCCAATCCTGTAAAACAACTGATGTCATTTGATATAACAAGTTGCGGTTTTTCCTACTTCATATCACAGGTTCCTTCATCTTCAGACAGGGACATAGCTACTGACACATAATGATTGCTTCTAGCAAACTTGTTATATTAGCCAGTATTACAGACATACATTTCAAGCTTACTTACAAATGTGGGGGGCATATATTCCATTTTCAGAGGGTACTGTTTGAATTGCGAAGATATTGCCAGTGACAACATTGTAGGTTAGGACCATTTCTACACCGGATTGGCCCATTTCTTTCTTTGGATGCGACTTCTTCAGCTATTTGAGACTGACTAAAGCCAATCACCATGTCCTCTTTTACTAAAGGAAATGACAAGACAAGCCCATTTTGTTCCACACAGTCGGTAGCAAAACGGACCCAACAGCGACTGACGCCAGCACACCTCCCAATCCCCCCAGACATTGTACCCTCTCTGGTTGTAGCTGTTTGGCTGGGCACTCACACCTTCAATCAACACAGTGCTGTGCTTGTTCAGCCCTGCTGGATAGAGGCTTCTCTGAAGAGAAGCCCTCCCAAGGGTGATACTCAGGGTTCCCTCCCAAACACCAACAAGCCCCCCCCCATCTTCTTCTCCCCCCCTCTATCCTCCTCTCCCCCC
The DNA here is from genome assembly GCA_036571765.1 of Plecoglossus altivelis. Taxonomy (NCBI): domain Eukaryota; kingdom Metazoa; phylum Chordata; class Actinopteri; order Osmeriformes; family Plecoglossidae; genus Plecoglossus; species Plecoglossus altivelis. The sequence goes on along the minus strand of BROE01000018.1, from coordinate 10,454,826 downwards.
TCTATCCTCTTCTTCCCCTCCATCCTCCTCTCCTCTCCACCCCCCCACGCTCCTACTCCCCCCCCTCCATCCATCCTTCTCTCCCCATCCCTCCCCCCCTATCCATCCTCCTCACCCCCTATCAAGTTTGGCCTTTCCCTAAAACAAAAGAATCAAGATGAGCCACAGCAACTATGAAGTGAGGCAGCCTGTTGCTAGGTTACTCCACTTTTTAGTCATTCTGCGTTCTGGGTAACAAACAGCTTGTCTGTTGCCCAGATACTGCCCGCCCTCCCCTCCCTCTCTCACACACGCACACACCTCTCCACCTTCCACACCCCCTCATACATCCCCCCTCCCATTCACCTCCCCCCTCCAACAACACACAAAACACAAACTCACACTCCTATTTGTCTGTCTCGCTCTGTGTACAAAATCTGTCATCTTTACAGGTGGTGGTGGTGTATGTGTGTGTGTGTGGGGGGGGGGTTACATGAGCTGCAGGAGTTCTCAGAGAACAGTGTGGTGTCTAGACAGAAAGGGAAAAGCAGATTGAGTCTAAGACACGTTTTATTTGGAGATGACACCAAGTCATAACACTGCAGTGATGGTAGACATGTTTCACGTCTCCGTCACCGGTGTCCAGGGAGCAAACTAACCCCTCAGAAATGATCTGCTACTTTCCCAGCAGCCCAGATACAGCTCTGGGTTCACACATTTACAGAGATGGGTTCAACAAGTCTCTTTTTAGAAAATTGTCTACCTTTGGGTATCATTTGTTTGTTTATTTCTTGTGATATTTCTTGCTGCTCCATCCATAAAATAGCAGCTTGGCTCATGGCTTGTCTTCAAAAGCAAAGGCAGTCACCAGGAAGACTACCACCAAAACCCTTCACTTTTCACTCTCCAATCAGTTTCTCTCTCTGTCCCTCTACAGCTAAGAACTGCTCCTACTTTAAACACTTCACGTCGGGAGAAGAAGCGGACCTTTTTGAAGTTAAAACCCAGAAGGGTGAGTGTTCAGAAATGTATTACTCTTTCCGTCTCAAGAAAAGAAACGATTCTACGAAAGAACTTACTCAGCTAAACAAGCGCTCAAGCAAATACACATGCATGCACAAACACACACACTCCTTCTAATATCCTTGATATTAGATCGGGCGAGATTAGAAAACAATAATATGATAGTCTCATCTTCCCTCCTTCAGCAAAATTGCAAAAAAAAAAGAAAAGGCGCCCTCTCTCTCTCCCTCTTCCTCTCTCTGTCTTGCCATATCCGCCACATGATCCTGTTGCTTATCAGTAGGAGACCTAATGTACCCAACCATGTAGGAAACCACATCCAAGCGCAGCCTAACCTCACACCCCCACCACGAACATCCTGTGGAGCGTGAACAAACCAGACTGCTCCTCTCGCGGAGACGACCGGTGTACTTTCCGTCTCGCGGTGCACACTCGGAGGAGCCCAGACAAGGGAGCAGAGCCAGATAATCTTCATTGCTGATAACAGGGAAGAGATGTGGGGGGGAGGGGGTTGAAAGGAACCATACTGTCTTTGAGTTAGCTCTGGTAATCTCTTGTCTGTCAACGGGACAGCAGCTAGACTAAGGTGCTGTTGGTGTCAGTTAGGACGCAGAGCGCAGCTGAATGAGTTTCAACCTAAACTGGTTTGTTTAACCATCAGCGGTCCTCCTCTCTTCTCCCCTCTCTTTCCCCCCTCCCCCCCATCCTCCACTTCCACCCACATTCAGAGTACAACATCTCGGCAGCGGCCATTGCCGTGTTCAGTCTGGCCTTCATGGCGCTGGGCTCTCTCTGTGTCCTGTGCTCCTTCGGAAAGGGTCGAGACTACCTGCTGCGGCCTGCTGGAATGTTCTTCGCCTTCGCAGGTGCGTGTGACCAGCGCTTCTATCATCTGTCATTGACCAGGCCTCGCTTGCGGCCATCAACCTGTAACACCTTGACCTTTGACCTGCAGGCCTGTGCATCATCATCTCCGTGGAAGTCATGCGGCAGTCCGTCAAGCGGATGATCGACAGCGAGGAGACTATCTGGATGGAGTACTACTACTCGTGGTCCTTCGCCTGTGCATGCGCCTCGTTCATTCTCCTCCTCTCCAGCGGAGGCAGTCTACTCATCATCTCCATGCCTCACATGCCTCGCAACCCCTGGGAGACTTGCATGGATGCAGAGCCAGAGCCCATAGATGAGTGCTAGACTAGGACCGGCCAGGCTGGACTGGATAATACTGGTTGGAGTTGGATCATGCAGGTTTATGGCCCAGTTTCCCAGACTTGATTGAGCCTAAAGGAAGAGAAACAGTCAATGAAGACTTTTAGGCTTTATAACTAGGCTTAATTCATGTCTCGGAAATTGGGCCTATATAAAAGAAGACTAAATTGCTGTACAATAAACAAGGAAGATCATAAACATTGACCAAAATAAATCACAGACCAAATCAAACCAGACCAGATAAGACTAAACTAGACCACACCATACCACACTACACCACACCACACACAACAACAGTTGACCTATCCAGATAAGACTAGACCAAACCACACCAGATTACAGCAGACCGGACCAAACTACGCTTGACCAGACCAGACCAGACCAGACCAGACCAAATGACACCAGACCAGATCTGACAGAGCCTTTGCTCTGCTTTACTGCAAGGGATCGTAAGTCTTGAAAAGGCTAAAGTGTCAGCACATTGTTTTCACCAACAGGTATTCTTAAGGTTATACGAGTCATGAATAGTCTGAAGTCTGCACTACCTGGAATTGTGCCAAGGTTCAAACCCTTCCTTAATCCCATCCCAGATGCAGCAGCCCTCCTCAGACACCATCAAATATTACTTTTTAAAAATGAAAGTACAACAGACAATTAAATAATCAACATGGACACGGTTAGATTTGAGAAATGACTTGCTTAATGTGTTACATAGACATGTGTATGGAAACACTTTTTTGTAACTATTACCTGCATTTATAAATATGATTGACTCAACATTGCTCAACCCATGCAACTGGCGCTGTCCAGTCATCAAGTGATTCTTGTTGCTGTCTCTAATATCCCACTTTTGTTTTTGCTTCATGGTACAGTATGTTATTGTGGGTTTATAGTATGTGAACTTTTTCGTAGTGTGACTTCTTGGAGATGAAACCAGTTGCAAATATCAAGGGGTGCAGTTAAATGACGATAAATGGATTGAATCCAAGTGATTGCTCAAACAAACTGAATATAAGAAATCTTGTTACTAGGAGGTCTACTTTACATTTACAGCGCATTTAAACTCTATACTTTAATATTACATGTTGGTTTTTAGAGCTTGTAGATAACAAAAGACTCATATATCATGGTCATTTAAATTCAAACTGTGGCAACGCATAGCCCCATCACTCTCTCCCTCTCTCGTTCACCTCCTTTCACTCCCTTTCTCTCTCGCTCCTTATCGCTCTCTCTCTCTCTCTCTCTCTCTCTCCCTCCGTCTCTCCTGTTCTTCAATCACTGAACAGGAAGCCAGGAGGCGGTGTGCCGATCCATCATCAATGTGGTTCAGCCGTAGCAGGTGCATGTCAAACAGTTTCCCGAATGTTTACCAGAGGAAGAACACAAGAATGGCTGATAACATTTTCCTCTAAGCCACTTGCCTCTATAGGAAGAACACACGGCTTTCATCTCGGTGGTAGGACCCTAGCTATGTGAGCGTGCATACAGACCATGGTTGATGCAAGTGTAATTAGGGGATAATGTTGTGTTGAAAATGTGGTAACAAAGGTCTAATCAAATTCACACCGGTTTGCACACTGACATTCCCTTCGAGAGAGGAAACACAATTACCACCTGATTTTGCACATTAGCCTATAGCCCAGCTGGAGAAGTTGTAATATTCTGGCATTCAATCATGGAGCTACAGGCATTGTTAGAATTGTAATAGCTTTTTGTATGTAGATTTTTCTGACAGCTGTACAGTAGAATACAGTATCGGTTCGAAAAACACATTTACATACTTCAGCAGCTCAAACAAAACCCCCAGTGCAGATCTATTTGCTCCACCAAAATGCTGTGTGTGATATCCTGCTGTTTAAAATGATAATAGAGATCAAAAACAGTCCAAACTAGACGGAGTTTTGCTGTGTAAACCCCTGTGTGCAATATTCTCAACTAACGTATATGGAATTGTAACAGCTCATCAGACTGTCTATTCCTGTCTGTCTTTTTAAATTAAAATAACAATATTGATCAATATGTTGTCTTGGATTTGTTGTGTTGTGCTTCACTGTGCTTCAACAGTGCAAATACACACGCGCTGACAGACAGACAGACACGCACACAGAAAAATCATGTAGTATGTGAGTCACCTGGGGTGTCTATCCATTAAGACCTTGTTCCACTCCAATACATCGCCTTTCTCTCCATCTACAGTCACGATGAATAAACACGAACACACACATACACACACTCCTCTCACCCGTTCTATTTGCTCTACCACGCTGTCTTTTACTTCTCCTTTTTGTTCTCTCCTCTTTCCATCCGTCTGTCTCTTTTCACTTTCTCTCTACTTATGTCTTGGTCTTATTATTTCAACTCATCTCTGTCTTTTATTCTCCCTCTCTCCTTCTCTCTCTCCTTCTCTCCTTCCCTCTCTCCTTCTCTCTCCCTCCCTCTTTCCTTCCTCCTTACCCCTCTACTCTCTCCCTCTCTCTCCCTCTCTCCTTCTCTCTCCCTCCCCCTCTCTCTCTATTTCTCTCTCCCTCTCTCCTTTTCTCTTCCTTCCCCCCTCTACTCTCTCCCTCTCTCTCCTTCTCTCCTTCTCTCTCTCTGTCTGTCTCTCAGTCCTTCATGTCTTAGTAGTCACCACAGCACACACTCGTTGCTACATCTTTCTTCCAGGCCTGAACGACACTCCAATCACATTTTGTATTTTTTGTCAATCTCTTTTCCCTTTTTTCCTCACTGTTTGCCTCTCAGTTTTGACAGACAGCACATTTACGCCTCCCCCTCTCTCTCCTCCATTCACCATTCTCTCGCTCTTAATTTGTCTCTCCCTCTCCAATCTGTTTACTTCCCCTCATTTCCTCTCCGTCTCCCTCCTCTTCCTCGTTGCTTTATCTCTTTCTCTCTAGACGGTCTCAGTGACAGTGAACCATGGATTTGTCTCCTCCTCTCTCTCCTTTTCTCTCTGCCTCTTTCCCTCCATCCCTCCCTCCCTCCCTCCCTCCCTCCCTCTATCTCTTTGCGCCAGTGCTCTCTTAAGCATCGGCTCTACACTCCAATGACCAGGATCCTTAGTAACGGGGGACGGAAGATGGATCTGTAATAAGCCTATCCACCAAGTCGAACACACACAATCTCTCTCTCATACACACACACGCAACAGGCTTAATTTCTCATCTCTTCGAAGAACCCCTTCCTCTCAAAGTGTTTCAAATGGGGATGAGAGGAGAAGAAAATGTACATCTCAGGTGGAGGTCTTTCACCGACAGCCACTTGTGGAATCCGCAGAAGTACCCGTTTTCATTTGGCGATACCGAGTGTGCGTGTTGGCTTATTTGTTTTTCAGCGGCCCAGAGTAAACACAGACTTGTGTTGGTTTGTGTCGCTAAAGGAGGTCAGGAGGGCAGGGAGGCTCAGGGTTAGCTCGAAGGCTTGCATGTGCGTGCATGTCTGTAGACTCTTTCAGACATGTGTAACACACTTGCATGCACGCATATTCGAATCAAATATGGTTTGTCACACACACCACCATCCAAAGTACTCGCTGTAGTGTAGTAGCGACATGCTTTTTGCTGAACATACTGTAAGTGTGCTGGCACATTAGCACATTTCATGATCAAAAATGCATGAAGACATGAGGTAAAATGTCATACAAATGGATGTGTTTGTGTTGATGTTATTGACACCCATAATCTTGTGCTCTCAGACAACCGCTGTAAAGTTCATTTTCAAATGTTGAATTACCGTCTCTACTGTGGCAAAAGGTTGTTTCAGACAAACCACATAAGAGACAAGAATAAGGTGTAAATAAAAGACAATTTATCATATTTTTTGTGAATCAAAAATGATCAATCCATGAAGTTTGAAGGTAATCCAATGGTGACACAAAGATTATGTGTGGGTTGTCACAAAACTGTGTGATCAAAAGCTTCTACTGCTCTGTTTGTCTACTACTATTGGTCTTGAAGTAGTGGTTCTGGAGGATACAGGGAAGGATTAAAGAGAATGAGGCTGGTAAACTATTGCCAGTAGACACACGTACCAAGGCAGCAATTGTTTGTCTTTTGATAAGTGTGGGGGCGTTATTCAATCCGTCCGTTGCGGAAAGATCGATTTGAACATGGTGATTATCCTTTTTCTATTAAACACAGGTTTCTCTTGCGTTCCCCCGGCACGCACACACTCACCTGCGCACACTCACCCGCGCACACGCACACACTCACCTGCGCACACTTGCCCGCGCACACGCACACACTCACCTGCGCACGCTCGCCCACGCACACGCACACACTCACCTGCGCACACTCACCTGCGCACACACTCACCTGCGCACACTCACCCGCGCACACGCACACACTCTCCTGCGCACACTCACCCGCACACACGCACACACTCACCTGCGCACATCTTTCCTTTTACAGGCAGCTGGTTTTTTATGGTGTGGATGTGTGAAGGTGAAGGACTCTGTGTTGTCTGTTCCTCTTCTGCTTTCCTCTGACTCTGTCTTTGCCTTGTCGATTATCTGTTCTGTTGTGTTCCTGTTCCATTGCCACATGTCTCGCGGTCAATAGCCTGTTGAATGGACCACGCAGGCTGAAAGCGGACAAGGATAAGCTAGCCGTGCTTTCCATCTATATTGTGGTTGTACTTGTTGAGAGGACTGGACTTTGCACACAAAGCACTGCGAGACGTCTCCAAGCATGGGGAGATGTTCTGCTTGTTACGCAAACACACTTTGATCTTCCTTTCACTTCTCTTTGTGTTTCTGTGTCTTGTCTTCACGAATCTCTTCTCGTAGAAAAGCCCATCGGCAAGACCTCTGGAGAGCTTCTAGCCTTGGGTGACATGTGAAAGGACAGGAGGTCATGAGATGGGGTGGGAGGGGGGGGGGGGGGGGGGGGGGCGGTGGATATTGCTTTTGTTTCATATGCTTTTAATGACAGCTGCCCCTGGTCCACAGAAAGCAACGTTTCACCAACAATTGTCTCAACCATCAATCACAACTCCCAAATTGTGCCGTAACGTGTTTTGATGTTATTAGACAGTCCACAGTCTGCTGTTCTTTAAGACTAGTATGCGCATGCAGTACACGGTCACGCTGTCTGCAGTGAACGCTAACACACAGCACTCAGCCCATTTAGCGAAGTGGCGCTTTTAGCATAGCTTACCTCTCACTCTGTAAAAACTCTTGCCGTGACTCATGCACGTGGGTGTGAGATAGATGTGTGATTTCAGAGTGATCTCAATAATACCTGTATTTCTCTGCATTAACGGTACTTCACCTTTGAAAGAGAGTGGTCACCATGGCGACAGAGAGGTTTTGGTGGCTAAATTAAAACAAGTAGCTCTGTTGTTAGCTGTGGCACATGGATCTCGGTTACTTTCTTGGTTTGAGGGTCAGGTGAGCGCACCCTGCGGGAGATATCATTCATGTCTGTCCCTTGGGAGGAGTGCAAGAGAAGCATGGAGCCATTGAAAGTAATGTGGTGGAGATAGCAGAGGGGGTCAGCTTAAACGGCATGGGTTCCCATTAAGGAAGGATGGCATATTGAGTCCCATCTGAAAGACAATGAAAATCATTCGATTAGGGAGAGGAAAACGAGAAATAGAGAGAGGGGGAGAAAAAGAGATGGAGAGAAAGAGGGGAAAGGGGAGAGGGATAGTGATAAAGAAAGGGGCAAGAGCGAGACACAGGAGGAGAGACAGAGAGTGATGAGGGCAGGGTGAAAAGGATTGAGAGAAAGACCGAAAGAGCGAGGGAGAGACAGAGAGAGATAGACAGAGGGGGGAGGGGTAGAGGGGAGCGAGAAAGACAGAAAGCTCCTTCACAATCAACTGCTCAGGGGGGTTTGACGGGATCGCACACTAGACAACAAATACTCCTCAACACCCGTCTTTGATGAGTCGCGCTGCCTGCCTCCATGATGAAACGATATCCGCTCAAGTTGATTCGGTTCGACGTCTTCATCCCCACTTCCACCCCCCCCCCCCCTTCCCCCCTTTCCCCTCCTGTCCCCCGCCCCCCTTTTTTACCAGTGTTTATTTTTGTTTGTAAAATACCCATATTTAAATAAATAACACTTATTCCAGCCAATAAATGTCTTATTCTGGGTTGTCTGACCGGTGTTTCATGGAGGTTTGCCAGGGATATCATCTAGTCTATGCCAGTGTCTTCTTTCTGTTATGTGTGTGCAGTTGAGCTCCTGTGCATCCAGCAGTGGCCCATCCAGGCCAGGAGTCAGCCCCAGCAGAAGGCTCTCCTCCCTGGGCAGATGAACGTAGGGGATGGGATCTCACACCCAGGACGCTCACAGACACACACACACACACACACACACACACACACACACACACTGACACACAAAGGTGTGGGTGAATCATCTGTCAGCATCTCCCAACTGTGACAAACCTACCAACAACAGTGTTTGGACTGCAAATAGAACAATGGTGATCTCACTATGCCATAATTCTCACTCGAAGATTTTCAATTCTGGTTTGGCTAGTTCTGGCATGCACTCTTTTTTTCTCAATGTATCACTTATCAATCCAGTGAGATCCGGCAGTGCACCGCGCTCCAGCGGTTTCTCCGGTATGTAAACCGAGACGTTGCTGCGTTTAATTGGCACGGTGGCACAGCGGTGTCGAGGCACATCCAGCTCTACGCTCCTTCCATCCAATCAGAGGGGTCCCTCAGGGGAACAGCACGTTCATTAATAATCCACACATTTGGATTGACTCAGGTGACTGAGCTCTGTTATCAAAGACAAAGGAAACGCTTATGCTGGGAAGAACCGCCATTTCCCAGAACAGAGCTCATTTAATACATCATTTGCTGGAAGGGTTTTGTCACTAATATACACAGCAATGAGGTCTGTCGCAAAAAAAAAGCTGTCCTTTTAAACCGAATAACCAAAGACAAATCCATTCGATGCAGGTTTAAGAAATGACACAAAAATGTGGAATGCTGTTGTTTCAACATTGCATCAATGACTGTGGCCATAGTGGGGAAAACATGGTTGTTCAGGGCATGTTTGAGGCGCAACTCGGAGCACTGATTTGGAACGCTGGATGTCTGTGTTTCAACACCGCAACATCCATTTGCACCTTCTCTTCACTCTTGATGCATGACGGCGTTCAGCCTCTAGTCTGCACCTCTCACCTCCCATCTCTGGAGGAGGGGATCCCTCAATGAACTGCTCCTGCCAGGACGTCTTCCATGTATTTCTCCTGGAGATTTCCTAGTAGTTTTGCCCCTGTCTTCCATGAGGGTTTTGGTTGGTTCACCTGCAGTTATATGGGCGTGTCTGAAGTCCTTGTAGACATTGCTGGTAAAAAAGTGCCATTTAGTTTCATTTGTCCCTCACTCGCTGGAAAAGAAGATGGGAGAGACCAGAGGAAGAAAGATGATGGGGGAGAGAACAGCCTAGTTGTTGAATATGCGCAAAAGCACCCTACGATTTTTTTTCCAGCAAGCAGAGAAGATGCTCTCGTCTAGAGGGTTGAGGCTGCTGCACCTGTGTGCCTCTCATCGTTGTGTGTGTGTGTGTGTGTGTGTGTGTGTGTGAGTGTGTGAGTGCTGCTGTAGGACCAGAGCACTTACACAGCCTTGGTTCTGGGAGGGAACTTTACCATTGTGGATATGGGTTCGGTCGTTACTCTTGAGTTGAGAGGTTGGGGGGTAGGGGGGGGGGGCGCGGTAGAGGAAGGGTGCTAAGTGGGAGTGTGTGTCTCTTGCGTCATGGTCTAGACAGCACCTTGGATCACTTCAGCTGAACTCATTACCCCCTGTCAGACGACATCTCATTAACTTGCGACGTAACGCTCCATCTCTCTCCTTTTCTCATCCTCTCCGCTCATCCCTCCTGTTGCGTTTCTGTACAGCTCCCCTGCTCATCCACTTTCTTTTCCATCTGGCTCTTCTTACACTGTTTCTACCCCTTTCTCACGATTCCTGTTCTCTTGTATGGTCTCAGAAAGGGCTCTGTGGTTTTGGGTTTGATGGTGGACCCACACACACGCTTACACACACAAACGCACTCTCACACACACGTTGAATTGTCTTGACCGGCCCTTTGAGGTGACTTTTTCTGGCCGGCAACGATTGGCTGTTAAGGGGCGACCGATGTCTCCATGGCAACCAAAGAGCCATTGCTGGAGCTTGATGGACAGTGTGATGAGGAAGGCCCATGATGCACACTAATGGGGCATACTGATCTGGCCCTTAAACCCTCACTCCCCCATCTCTATTACCAGTTTTGGAGAGAAGTTCCACTATTCAAACATCCTCCCATACTTGAGGATAAATTGAACGGGCTCTCGTTTAATCTGCGAGGTGACCTCTGTTACGACGAAATATATCACCTCCGCTTCGCAGCAATAGCTCACCGGCAATGAGATTTCATTATACATTATGCAGGGTACAATCATCAGCCGCCAACGGGAAAGGCCAGTCACCCGCATGACTGGCTGACCGGCTGGAATGAAGCGTGGATGATAGTGGTGGCCGGGGCAGCGTTCGCTCGCCATGCAGCCTCTGTCGAACCGGCAGGACGGCAAGAAGACAGCCAGAAGATCCAGATAGGGAAATGCGTGGTGGGGTTACCATGGCAACGGCAATCATACTTCGAAAAGGTCACATCTCGCGAGGTTGACATTGTTAAGCTCGGACATATTGTACACGTACACAGACACACATCTGTCAACACACACACTCTCTCACACACACACACACGCACACACACACACTAGTGAGTTTGTTTAGGTTTATAAAGCATTAAAAATGGTATTTCAATCTTTTTTTAATGATCCTCGGTGGCTTTTCTTTAACTTTGTATTCCTGGTAAACAGAATATTTCACATAATCCATCATGATTTCAGACAAGCAAAGAAACTAAGAAATCTGTCATGAGGCAATGGATGTAAATTTTATGCTAAACTATTCCTCACACACAGCTGCTACTTATGTTTATTTTTGACAAAAGCAACCGCATTTCAGCATTACATCTTGTGGAAAAATGTCAAGGTTAAGTCAAGTCAAGGCTTTCATCTCCCTTAAGACCACTTGCTACCACAGGTAAGCATAATGTGTCCAATTTCCCTTAAAACAGATATGCTGTGATATATTTTGCAGTCTTAGTTTCAACACACCACTTACAACTCGGAGAGGCGTTCCACCTTCTGACTTCTATAAATGAGAGTGTTTTTGCCCATCATGACATCACAACAGCCTTTAACAAAGTGTGTGTGCATGCGAGTGAGTGTGTGTGTTTGTGTGTGAGGGAAAAATGATCCACACATGCATTTTATCGGTTCACGTTTACAACATGTGCATTCTTCCGGAATTTACTGCTGTCTAAGAGGAGCAACAGGTGTTTTATGTGTTTCCTGAGAAGGAAAGACAGTTCTCTATGAAGGAAATTTATCTCCATATGAAGGAAAGACAGTTCTCTATGAAGGAAAGACAGCTCTCTATGAAGGAAAGACAGCTCTCTATGAAGGAAAGACAGCTCTCTATGAAGGAAAGACAGTTCTCTATGAAGGACAGACATCTCCCTGTGAAGGAAAGACAGCTCTCTATGAAGGAAACACAGCTCCCTATGAAGGCCTGACATACATTCATACTGCAAAGAACCGTGTTGTCTACCCTGCTGCTACGTGAGTCATGTAACATTCTCCTATAATTATGATAAATGGGTGGCTAGATTAGTCATTTTTATTTTAGTCGTGGTTATTTGTTTGTATAAAATGGAATCTGTTTAAGCCTATCTGAATAGGTGAACTTTAAATGTGTATCTTCCAGTTTTAACGGCAACGCTGGGCTTGGGCACCGTGGGCTTTAGTAAACCGCAGCAGAGATGTGCGACAGAGGTACCTTGGAAAACAGCCTCACCGAGATCCCCTCGGTGGCCATATTGGAGTCCCCTGAGAGCCCATGCTTAACACTGTGTTTGAGACAGCCGCTTGTACTGGAACGACGGGACTGAGACGAGAGGTGAAGGAAGTGACACAGCAAGCTAACGATGTTTGAGTGTGCAAGGCAAGGAGGCTGGGTCTCTTAGCAACAGCTGATCTTCTCGGTAGGTGTTATGGAGTCAGGCGTATGCCCGAAGTAATAAACACAGCTTTAATGTGTCTCCAGCCTAGGACATGTACTGGAGGATATCACTCTCAGTTAGGTCTACTGGGGAGGAGGGGAGAGGAGTGGTTATCTGTGTATTGTGAGTGTCTTGCGTGTTGTGTTGTGTGTAAACGCAATCTTCCTGACAAATGTCTTAATATCGCTCTTCTCCAAGAAAGGCCCAGGAGGCAGTGACTGTGTTGGATAGCTTCCAACGATTCTTGTCACATTCAGCAGCTAAACTATCTGATATCATTTGCTTCCTTTAACAATTATGCCCATACCCCCGCAAACCTCCTCTGTACCTCACAGAGGAGGTTTGCAGCTTGTCACTTGTGTAACACTAGCCCTGAACTCCCTCTCATCATGAAGCAAATTCATTTATATGCAGTCAATTGAGAAGTCCCTTTTGCATAATTAGACCAACAAAGAACTCCAGAAAACATCTCCTGTCTGTCTGTCTCTGTGTCTGTCTGTCTCTATCTGTCTGCCGGTCTGTCTGTCTGTCTGTCTGTCTGTCTGTCTGTCTGTGTGTCTCGGTAGGTCTGTCGGTCTGTCTGTCTGTCTGCATTTGCATGTGTGTGTGTGTGTAAAAGTATATACACATTTGTTTGCATCTAATGTTTGCATGGGCATATTTGAAGACCATATCCTCATACAGTTGACATCAAGCATACTCAAAAACATCAAGCATACTTGAAAAGATCCTCTCAAGCCTGGCATCTATAAGGGGGTCAGTGACACCGAATGAACACTGGGACTAAAATATAGCACTGTGATTATTGTTACCGAGTAACGTTGACTCATTTAGTCAACGACACTAAGACCTCTGGGAGATACACATGCGTAAACGAACTGTGGGCAGTGTTAATCATTCATTATGATGGTAGTAGCTCGAACACTTCATAGGGTAGGGTCCTACAGTACTGCCAGCTGGCTAAGCATGTTGTGTTGAATACTACAACTAGGGGTGCCAACTTTGTCTTTGTCCAACTGTGAAACACAGGACAAAAGGTGACTTGCCGCAGCAGTGTGGGTATGGTTTTGTGGGTATTGTGGAAAGCCATGTGGCATAAACAATAGCAACTTGGTGAACAGGCACATTTACTTAACTTGCGTGGGTGTGAGGGGTCTGTAATTGGATGATGGCAAATGTCAGGTGATCAAACAGCGCTGCTGTTGCAGTTGGATCAGTCAGTGGTTGGATCAGCGGTCAATAAACAAGACAAGTGAGGTCATGCATGGGACAAATCAATCGGGCCTAACAAAAGGAACTTCCTGGCTAATGCGGAACCGTTGGCAACCCCAACTACAGCCAACCTCTGGTGTTACGGTGACAGTCTATGTGTCTGTCTAAACTTTAGCTACATATCTTTAAAATGACACAGCTATCATTCGGATGCTTCTCAGGCATGCTGCTATCTCTTTGCCAGCCGATGCTCAAAAAGGGTCTGATTAGCTAGCTTTCCAGGCAGTGCGGGTGACACAACAAACCCTGTGAGTCTGAAGGCCAAATTGAATTAAGCCTCCTAATGACGGCGGCTGGCTGAGAAGTTAAGAGTTTAGCGGCAGCGAGCTTATTTGGCGGCACTATGGGCCTCACGCTGCTAATCACTTCAAGTTATCTTCTAACAAGGAGCAAGGTGACGAAAGAGGGAGAGTGGGAAGAGAGATGAAAGCGGGAGAGAGGCCTATTTGTAACCGTTAACACAGCGGATACTGATTAATGTCACTACCCACTGGCAAAAGCTGTATCCGACTAGGATGCGGTTAAAATAGCACTGAAAGGACGGGGTACTGACTATTTACTTAAATTCATCCCTGCTCTGATTCAGCAAATCTAAGAATGGCTTTATGCAATGTTTAACAGTGCCTCGTTTGTCAGTGTGAAACGTGTTCATTGACAAGCTGCTTTTGACGTTTCTTCAAACTTCGCGGTTTACCTGAAGATCATTTACGTCATCTAGTGGTGTTGCAGTAGTACTACAGATCTGCGAAGCATTTATGCTAATTCTTACTCCTGAGCACAGTTGTTCCAAAAATGTAATCCGTATTGGAATTATCTGGATTTTGAAAAACCTATGCTTTAAACGCATTTTACTATTTTGCTGGTTTTTCGAAGCATCATTGGATTGTATTACCCTAATCCAGATTAAAAAACGTTTAAAGATGACCAAATTTGGGTTTTACGTGTTTTAAATGGGACTACATTATATAGACTACATTATACAATGACTACTTGGCACATAAAGAACAACTTCAATAGCCAGCAATGGGTCACTTCTAAGTGGTTTGATTTAAAGAGACAGAAAAGGCTAAATAAAGCAATACAAATAGAGCCATCATCAAATAATCCATCATAAATCAACAAAATATACATTCTTCACAAATAGAAAATGGGAATATTTTGAACATGTGTTTCTGAGGCACCTTTGGCAGTCATTACAGTAGCCAGTCTTTTTGACTCTAATGCTCGACACTTGGCACAACTATTTTGGGGCAGTTACTCCCATTCTTCCTAGGACCTCTCATGCTCTGACATGTACTGTCAACTCTGGCACCCTATAAAAGCAAGTGTGTGCTTTTCCAAATCATGTCAATTCAACTGAATCTGCCGCAGGTGGACTCTAATAAAGTTCTAGAAACATCTCAACGATGATTAGTGGAAACAGAATGCACCTGCGCTCAATTTTGAGCGTCATGGCAAAGGTTGTGATTTCTTCCTTGCAAACATTTCTTAAGAACATTTTTCATGTGATCATTATGGGGCAGGTCTATTGTGTAGAATTTTGAGGGGGGGGATTGAATCAACATTGGAATACGGCTGTAACAACAACGTGGAAAACGTGAAGCGCTGTGAATGCGTGCCATATGAACTTCATAAATCATACATCAATAGTGTTTAACATTGCTTTTAGAGTTCAAATCGATCACTTTCCAGATCAAAAGCCAATAATTCATTTGCAGTCTGTTTGGAATTACACAAAAGATAAATCAGCAGTTGCATGAAAACAAAAAGTAAATCCCATGCTTTTGCACTTTCATAAACCGTGGGACTACGGCATGTTCAATGAGCGGACGGAATAATGTTTAGAATTTTGCGCGAGTGTTGGAGGTGTGTCATGTTTCCGGGGGGAAAGGCACTTGTTTTTTCAAAATAAAAGACATTTTTCCGCATGCGTTGGACCATATAATCAGAATCAAAAGCCTATAAATTGGCATTCAGGTACTTTATTTTGATTCCCACAATAGCTATTGAACAATGCAAATACAATAATCACCCTAATAAATATGTGCATAACTTAAACCAAGTGTAGAACTAAAGTGAAAATTAAGATATAATTGGCCAAATATTGGATGGGAAATGACCTAGATGCGCTTTAAATAAGATGGCTGTTTTTCCTAGAAGATACGTCTCCGGACAAACAGACAGAATGACACACAACTCGTCTCCGTGGCGCGTAGCGTGTCCACATCGGCGGTGTGCGGTCACAGAGAAGTGAGCGAAGAGGCTTACAGGAGAGGGGAAAACGCCTAACTCAACAGTGTTCCACTGCTCACCGCCAGACTTACAATCTTACATCAAGGTTCGACTCGTCCGGCATAAAACAATGCGCTCAATAGGCCTAATATAGAGCTGGCTATCCGTGTACGGGACACAAGACTTCCCTTTTCACTTGGAGCAGGAGCGCGCACCGAGCGCACAACCCGCCAGGTCAATCGAGAGATGCGTTTCGAGTAGTGCACCCTTGTTTAGCCTTTCAATCAAGGACTGTGGTTGCGGTGAACTTTTGTCATTCTGTTTGACAGTTTTAGCCTACACACTTTATTCTTCGTTCTTTTCCATTTCCTCCGCACCACGATGATGTGCCTGCGATCAACTGCTCGGTAGATTCTAAAACAACAGATCGTTCAGAGCGTCTGTGGAAAAGAGATGAAATGCACCCGTGGGGTATTGGAAATGAAATGAAGATCTGAAACGTGTCTCTCCACCTTATCGCTATGCCATTTTTGCGCACTGCCAAATGATTGAGTTGTTATAGACAGCTTCAGATAGAGTGCTGAAGGCCAACGTCGTTTAAACTTCAAATCCGCGAACTGTCAGAAGAGGACTATGCTGATGAAGGAATACAGAATATGTATGCCACTTACAGTGGAGGAGGTAAGTTAGTCTACCTAGTTTCTTTCTCGCATCTGTGAACTGCACGGTTTACCCTGTAGCAATTAATATGAATGTATATAATATAAACGTTAATATGTTTTTTTAAAAATGTCAGAAAATTTTCCTATTATGTGGTGTTTCTGTAGAAACGGTGTTTTTCAAATGTCCCCACACTCACAATGAATGCACTCACTTGAGCTTTTTGTCCACTTCACTGCAGTAACAGTCGTAACCAGGGGATGGCGCTGTCGCCGATGATAAATAGATGCTCAATCTTTAAAAGATCAAATTGTTGAGTCTTTGTGGAGGAAGTACGATATACATGGGCTTGTTTAAGTTTAAGTATTTGGGTTCGTGTAAGAGTAGATCTATGTGTATTCTCAAAGAAGTGCTATTGAGCTGTTGTACTTTTGTGTTGCGTTCAGTCCACCTGTTGATTCACCAAGCAGCTGTCATCTTTGACTAAGAGGTGAAAAGAAAAGCTGTAGGTGAAAAGAAGGGGAGGAGAGATAAGAGATGCTTTGGAGAGAGGAGTGGAGGTGAATGACAAGGAGTAAGGAATAAGGAGGATCGTTCAGGAAACTGTACCGTTTGAGCCTTATTGTCGTTCAGACCTACATCGCTAAGTTGGGGCTCAACTTCTTGTACTAGCGGCAGCCATGATGAGCAGAGATAGAGCCATCACATACAGCCAGCAGAGTCTATACATGCCTTTGAAGTCAGTTCTGCTCATCCGCAAGTGTGACTCCACACGCAGCTCCGTCTTCTTAAGGCTGTGATGAGATGCAAGCTGTTTGATCTCTCAGCCACCGCACATTATCTTCAAAGAGAGGAAAAAATACCCCCCCCCCAAAAAAAGTGTTTCTTTCCAAAACAGGCTTCTCCATGCCCCCACATTTGTGTCGATGAGGGAAATGCCACTCAAAGTGTTGACAGCGTTTAGTGTTGCCACTCTACAGTACTTACTGTCTTTGTGTTGCATAGTGCTCCAATACATGGTAGCCCCCTGCATTGTAGAGGTCTTTTTGTCACATGAAGGCATCCAGATTTGTCTCTGTGATTTTCACCCCGGTGCTGTTTCTTCTACAGGGGTTATTGTTTGATTGAAATCATTGTAATGTGATGGATTTGAGAAGGGCGGCAGGTCTAGAAAGTGTCAGTTATTCATGTCTAAATAAGGTGTCTTCCGGATTAGAGAAACACATTTCATCACATTTGAAATATATTTCACTATCTGATATTGCAAACTTGCGTGTTGCATAAGAAATACAATAGAGGAACCAAGCGTTCCAGACAGGGAGGTAAGTTCAAGAAGAATCCATTAAGGTAGTTTAATGACAAGGTTGCCCAAGTTTACAAGTTTAACGACAAGTTACACAAAAGCAGTCATTTGTAAAAACTCAAAGGGAGCTTTTGAGTGGCACCAATATCAGGCAACGAATGGTGCGTTCTGATTTGGTCTGGTACTTACTGGTTACATACCGGTACCGGTGCATTTCAGTACCCAACCCTAGGTGGCTGAAGACCGGAGCCACACCCACCACAAGCACAACCACACACGTAAACAATTAGAGAGAGGTAGATGCAAGCTGCCACTTAGAGGCAGGGGCGGTCCTCGGGGGGAAGGGGGAGTGGAGGCAGCAGTGCTTGGACATCCCTGTGCCCCCCCCCCCCAAATAGTTTGCAACCTCCCCTGTTAAAAGGCATAGGATGTGACAAGTATCCTGTTACCAAGCCAACGCAACAGAGCGTTTTTGCTTGCCACATGTTTTACGAGCATATGTCTTATGAAGTCAATTCAAAGGATTTTGGGCTGATTGAACTCATGTAGCACACAAACGGTAAGAGACAGCTTCTTGGTGTTTCCCACGGAGCCTGTCTTGATCTGAACTCTTGGTCGAGCCAAATACTTTGTTCCACAAATCTCCTCAGCACAGCCTGTCTCTGATTCATTCCACGGATGGGATTCTGGATGGTGACATGAGCTGACTTTCTTTAGCTGTCTGTATGTGCCCTAGGTAGCAAACAGTGACAAAGCAACAGATCATTTTCTGCCTGAGGTGACACTAAGAGTTGAAAATGGCAAACATTTCACAGGAGTTTGACAGGAAGTCTCTGTGATAATGCTTCCTGTGTACGATATGGGACAAAGAACCCAAATATAATTAGATATACTACGTGAGTTTTTCTGACAGTAAATTGAGGTGTGATTTTAGAGGTCAATCTAAACAACAATTCTTTTCACTTTGTAATCTTATGTAATTTTGTTTAAAAAAATGGTAATTGTAAAAATATGCCACCCCTATGTCTACCCTTTGAAGTGCAATCAGTTGGTGTCGTTGGTATCCAACCTGTGATGGATTTAGCCTTCGATTTTACAGTAACTATGGGAACTGTATGACAAGAGCCACCAGCTGAACCTCATGGTTTAACTCTGTTGTAGTATCTTTCTTTTGATTCCAGTATCACATTTAGGAAAGTACATTCTGCTGATTTCCTTATATATTCAGTGTTGTGGCCTCACTGTGTAAAATACAGTTGACCACAGCTGTAGCAGCTATTTTCTGTCTCGTGTCACCACAGGTTCAGACATGCTATAAAAAAATAAATTTATTTTACCCATTGCCATTTGGAGTTAGAAAATAATCTCCCTCTCTTGAAAATAAAAAGTGATTGTAATCTAGCCATCATCGCTCCACCATCAACCCTTAATGGCTTCTGTGGGTCTCATGGTGTTATTACAACCCTGTCACATCATTCCAGCACCACTTTTCTCTCCCACAGCGCTGCCTATTCGCTATTGGCTATAAACAAGATGGCCATCCTCGGTTCACTTGTGATTGAAGATAATATTTTTTTCCCCTTACAACCATGCTGCTAGACAAGCTACAGTAGATCTGTTTATCTCTTAGTAATTGGACTGTCGTTCGGCCAGGAGTTGATGCTCCGGAACTGGCTACTCTCCCTGCTCACTGAGACATAGATGGTCAACATAGCCATCTCTAACGCTTGTTTAAAATAAACTCGGTGTTTCAGGACTTAGGTGTGTAGAAGATTTGGGTTCGGTCAAAGCAGACACAAACATTTTTCCTGACAAACCTGTCAGCTCAATAATATGATCATTTAGAAATGCGAATCCACCTAAATAAGAGTATGTATCACATATACTACTTTAGCAATTTGGGTCGATTTTTCCTACTAACTGTGCCTGATGCTGTGTGAGATTAGAACAGAAATCGCTCTAGAAATAGCGACTTGTCGTTATTATCTATTCCTCGAATAAACTGTTCTGTTCCCTTAATGAAAAAGGGATTCAGTCCTTCAGGTTAGGTGTCATGCACATTTTCTCTGACTGTCGTACTCTATTCAACAAACCTCACGAGGAGTCACGATCTGGACATCAAGTGGCCTTGCATCATTCAGGCAAAGCTAAATAATGCTGTCTGAGGGGAGGGATTTCTCACAACCTGAGAATGCCTGTGAAGAACTTCCAGCATGTTTTGCTATCTTTACTAATGGACCTTAAAAAAGGGATATCATTTAATTGTGTGACAACGCGCACTCTCTAGAAGCCCATAAATAAGGACACAGCATTGAATTTACTGAGGAGAGAAGTCACGCTGCAGGACTCCATTTTAAGATGTTTGTGTTGTTCTTGTTTTCCTGTATTATCTTGAGCACAGTGTGTACTGTGTTGGTTCTGTATTGTTTTGTGCACAGTGTGTATTGTTTTGGTTCTGTATAGTGTTCTGTTGCTTTGACCCTCCCACCAATACTTAGCGCCAATTCCCCAGCATCATTAGCTTCTTAGTGGCATCTTTCCTCACAGAGCTCTTAACTATCCCAGTTTGATTCATCTTTACACTGCTCCTCGCCTGCTGATGACGGTCTTCCATCTACTACTGAAAGAAATAGCGCTTCCATGGAACCGAGTGACAGATGGTTAATGGAGTTGGATGGTTATTCGATGTGTGTGAATTTATGGTACGCCGATGCATATCTGTGGTGACATGGCATGCTTTTCTATTGAAACGGATACGGCTGACTACAACCTCTAGTCCCGATGACTTGTGATGCACCCTCAGGACTTGTTTAGCATTCAGCTCAAGGGTCACGGTGTGAGAATCATGCACCGGTGCAGCTTTAACAAATCCTCTGTGTGTGTGTGTGTGTGTGACCTGTGTGTATGTACAGTGTATAGACAGGCTGTCAGAGGGAAGATCAGTCCTCCAGACCCTTGGCTGCTCCTCACCTCCCCTTGGGAAGTCTTGTGCTCAGGACTCTGGGACAGGCCTCAGACTCAGCAGATGGAGTGAAGCTCAGTCCTCGACACCTGGCAAACGTCAGAGGATGGATGCCGCACATGTTTGTGTGTGTGTGTGTGTGTGTGTGTGTGTGTGTGTGTGTGCGGGCTCTGGTTTTAACATCGAGCGCAAGTAAAAAGCCAGCGTCCTCTCTCTCCCGTCCGTACCTGAGAAGAGAGAGGGATCCTGGATCATAAGCAAGTTGCTTAGCAATGAGGCCCACGAGCTCCTTGTGAAAAGGCAGTGCGCAAAACCAACCAGCCTGCCCTGCCACCCTTTCACACGACAGGGGAAGGGTCACTTCTTGCATGATCAGTTTCATCAAGCTGTGGGGGTCACAAGGGCCATGTCCTCGCTGGCCCTGCCTGTCATCACTGCGGGGTTTGTAATCAGAGTTGTCTGGCGTCGCTTCCAACACATCTGGGTTGGACTAGGGTGAGTAGAGGCCCATGTGACAGGAAATATTTGGACTTGACCTCAACTTGTCGGTGCAATTCCGTATGTATGGATCTGCACTTGCATGCGCGTCATTTATCGGTATGCAAATCAGGCCAGATAAGGCACCCGAGCAGCCATTATCTTGTTGTTGAGGTGGCGTTAAGTGCTCCGAGTTAGACACTCGATTTAACTCATTAGAAAGCCATTCCAAAAATACACCTTGAGTTTTTACCGCTCAGCTTCCTGCTTATTTGTTGTTTTTCCAGCTGTGTTTGTCAAGTGCGGTGGGAGGAATCGCACGCAGAGGATGTCACGAATAAGGGTTTTTTAATCAGGTCTCCAAGCGAACACAAACAAGGAATCCAAATTGGGATCAAAATATAGAAAGCTCTAGGTATCCTCAAAAACCTTTGTAAATCGCATTGACTCACGCCGACCCGGCAGTCACTGGAGTTCTGCGAAACAATCTGACTAAGAGAAGAGGAACAAACAAGGTTTAAATGGAGAAACCAACAGCAGCAGGTGTAAACAATAAGTAACAAGGTCATGAGCAGCCACAGACACACACACACACACACACACAGGAAGGAGGCTGATTGTCCTAGAACCATGGCAGGATTCCATTCAGGTCTGTAGAAAAGCAAGCCTAAACATGACCCCATCAGGATGGACAAGTCTTAGAACTTGGACCACCACAAAAATGAAGCCCATAATATTTCACGCATGACACTTTTGAAAAGGCCCGCAAACCTGCACTGTCCTCTTGTCTAGCGATCGTGTCACTCTGCGCAAAGTTGACTTGGCTCTTCGTGTTCCTTGATGTTCCGTGACACACTCACCCTGTTGCTGCCGGCAACATCCTTAGACAGACAGGAAGTCGCTGTCTGTTCTAACCAACTTTATCAGTGCGACTATGATTTATGTCCCAACTTTTAGCCGTCTGGTGAACAAGGTTCCATTAGGACTTGGCTAATGGAAGATGTGGACCACAAGGCTTTTGCCTCTAATTCAGTTGAACTGTGGAGCCAGGCCAGCGCACCAGCAGGTGTGTGTGTTCTTTTATGTGTATATGTGTTCTTTAAAGTGATGGTTTTTATTTTTAGGCTTGCTGGTCATTACCAGGCAACGCTAGCCTTTGGTTTAGGCCTGAAAGAATCTACTAAGCCAGTGGCCACACTATCTGTGTGTGTGTTCACCCTATGGCAGCTGGTCTATGAAAGCTAGACTAGAGCGCGCGCGCGCATGTGTGTGTGTGTGTATGTGTGTGTGTGTGAAGGGGGGGATCAAGCTGAGAGGTGTTGACTGGGTCCTGGAGAGGAGATGTTTAATACAGGAACATGTGAACATGTGCAGCTGCTTGTCTGGCATATAATTGATTCCCACATCAAAGACACCAGTTCAGAATATTACTCAGAGGCTCCACAAGAAACCAGAGAATCAAAGAGATACCTGCATTTAAATGGAGACTCTTAGGATTCTTCTAAAAGGTTATGGAGAATAATATTCTCTTTTATTCATGTTTGGTTGTCTTTATTATGCTGTCATCGTTTTTGTTGTTGTTGCATGTCGCCAGTTCACCAGTGTTGTAATATTGAAGCAGTGTAGTAGATACTTATCATTGTAAATCGAAACTGTTGGCAGCGTAAAAATTCTGTTCTGTTTTCATCTCCGCATCGTGGCTTTCCCACACCGGAAATGAGGATCGAGTTCTCACCAGCTGTCAAACATATGCTAATAAGGGTTGTCATGGGGACGCCAAACCATCTGACCTTTGAACTATGAGTGTTTTGTTTTCTTGCTTTCTGTGGTTTCAAAGGTGCACTCAAGGCTAATAGTACGAACTGTGCCAAGCGAATTCCAAGAGAACAGGCTTTGAGCGTTGAGCTTGATTAACTGTAATCCCTGCTATTGATATCTCTCAAAGGTAATACAAATTTGATTTTTTTACATTCATTTTTATTACTGTTTGACTTACGAGACCAACATTCGAAATAACAGGGTTAGGGCTATCAATATCTATCTGTAAAATCAATATTCAACTTTAAATCCACACACTGACCGGTTGCCTTTTATCAACAAGTAGATACCCGAAGTTTGAAATTGTACATTTCCGATCCAGAGATCCAGTCAGAATGTGTGCAGCGCTGAGCTCCAAGTCTCTCCCCAGCTCCTCCAGGGAGAAGCCATCAGCCTGGAGGAGTCTTTCCCAGCCAGCGGTGTGTTAAAGCATTTCAACCTCACGCTGCTGCTGACCGACTAAATATAGATCAAAGCTTGGGAGTGCGAAAAGGCCAACCCTTCGCATCCAAGCAGGGTTCGCTCTCGGAGGCGTTCCTGAGCCACTGTGCTACTTTCATGAGCATGACCCAAGGATCATGTGGATGAGGAAGAGAGCTTCGGTAATCAGGGCTTCCTTGCACGCGTGCATCCACGCCCACACGCACAGCTACTGACGGATGCTCAAGCAAGCGTGTGTGTTCCTGGTTGTTACGGAGAACTATTATCAGACCTGTGTTTGATTAAGAAGATTTTCTTGTTGCCGATGAACTGATTGTGGGTGCATTGCGTATGATGTGTGAGTGGATGCACTGAGAATCATGTTATTCGTATCGATCACAGGAGGCCCAGCAAGTACACAGCTTCCATAGACAAGCAATTGGCTCAGATTAAGTGTTTACAACCATTGAGTGTGTGTATGTGTGTTGGTTTACTGTTCCCCACCCCATCCAATGTGTTCACACCTAGTCATGCCAACCCTGTGGGGGAGTAGAGATTAGAGGGATGAAGGGAGAGTCCATTTCTTCCTGCAGGGCCGTGATTAACGTGACCACTCCCCATTGGCCCTCTGTCAACACACTCACACACCCCTCTGCATGGATGCACACACACACACACACACACACTCTCAGACCTCCAGTACTTCAATAGTGACATCCATACACAGCTGACTGTCAAGCAACACATGAAAAGATTCCCAATAAATCACATTAGAAGTCTTTGCTTAAAATTTGTTGTTTCTGGGACAGCGTGTCTTCCCTACTCCAGCCTGCCCTACTCAGCGTGGTGCAGCCAGGCCTGACTCAACGCTCCCACTCAGGACTGGGCACAGGTGGTGCTGCCAGCATGAAGCTGCTCCTCCCTCCCTCTGACATCTGTTGCTTTAGTCTGTCTGCCCCCCAGTAGATCCAACAGATCCGCGCTTGAGCGATCCTGCTCTGGATTTTTTCTCTCCTGCTTTTAGCGTACAAGAAATAGCTGACACAGATGCAACTGTGTTGTAAGTAGGGCTGAGGTGAAATGTTTGGTTACACTAGTTAAGTTATTGTACCCATGGAGACATGTCCCTAAGGATACCCCATAAATGACTGGCAGAGACACACACACACACACACACACACACATGCATATGCAAACACGTCTACCTAATACTGCTGGCCTCACAAACTTAAAACATTCAAGACACCAAGGTCATGGGCAGTGTTGGCTGCCTAGGGGTTCAGATAAGGGCCGTGTGTGTATATGTGAGTATGTTTGGGTACGTGTGGGTATGTGCGTGCACGTGCGCATACGTGTGTGTACGAGCAGAGGAGGAAGGGACTTAACCAGCTGTTCCCCAGGGGATTCAAGGCCAAGCGGATCCAACCGTTTGTTGTCTCCTAAATCTCCATTCGACCGTCCATCCGTTCAGTCATGCTCCTACCTGGCTGCATCCATCTATCTCTCCATCTACCCAAAGTTATTTGCTCTATTAAAGGTGAATATTTAACTCCACCCCCAAGGCAGGCTCTGTCATAGATTAAGTCGGTAAAGTAGCACTGCCTCGCCGTGATCTGGCAGGGGAGTGGAGGACGAATGGGATACCTGGAACCACCCACCTTCTCCCTCTCCCTCCAACAGCAAGGCTCCTTCACACCCAATCAGCTGTTCATAGTAATCACACATGTACACACACACTAGCACGCATACACAGGCACACACAGGCACACTTGTGGGAGTTCGGATCCGCTGATAGAAAAGCAAAGGGAGAAAAGGAGAAAGAGAGAGAGGGACAGAGAGAGAGAGAGAGAGAGAGAGAGAGAGAGAGAGAGAGAGAGAGAGAGAGAGAGGGAGGGAGGGTAAGAGATTGATAGAGCTCGGAGGCAGAGGCCTCTGGAAATAGAGCCCAGATCAGAATCACAGTTGGAGAGAACCTACTGTGGTCTGTGCTTGATTGAGTGGGGGAGGGGAAAGAGGACAGTCTTGTGGTGGCTGCCCAGTTTTGCTGCAGTCCCAAGTCTTGTCCCTTCAGCTGCACGTTAACATCCTTGAGCAGCCTTAGCATCCATCTGCCGTGAGACCAGGGAGGTAGCTTCTGTCAGAATATTTCAATGTTATTAGGGAGACCAAGGCTAAACTGTCACGCACAGCGGCTTCGAAGCCACTTTGTCACCCCTGCGCCAGTTTGTCAAACTCTTTGATTGTCTCTGACGGACGTAGTCTGGATTATGTTTTATCATTTCGCTTCTACCTTTTGGCGTCCGTGTAATTGGACTGTTGCTCCTACAGCAGATGGGTGTGTGAATACACTTCATTACTGCTCCGTTCAAAACTGGAAATGGTTTTGCCATCTGGAATGTTTTCGGTTAGCAGGGGAGTAGAACACAAACAAACACACACAACTCTAAAAGTGAAAACTATTACATTGAAGTTTGCTAAATCGTTTTGAGTCTAGGAGGGTCCGATGTTCTCCTGCAAGGCACCAGAACTTCATTTCGGCTTGAAACTGCTTCCTCTTCTCTCTGCGCCCTTCTACAGTTGCCAGGCTTGTTCTACCCCTTAAATACAGCAACCATAACTCCATTGCAGTTTCTGATGTTACTGCGTAGAGATTGATCAGACACATGAAACCCCCATTCATCCCTGGTTCACACCAAACAGGATGGAGCTGAACTGTATAGATTGAGGTTTGGTATTCCTATTGGTTAGGATGATTATTCAGGGTACAGCGGCTGGTTTCAGGACAGGACCTGGAGAATGGACCGTGCAAGTGTGCTTTAGGGATAAAGGGCTTGATAGTCGTTTAACCTTGTCATCTTTGTACAGTACTGACGTGGAGCAACCGCAAATGCTGTTGGTAGCAGATTTGTTTTGTGGAAGGATGTGCTTGTTTGTGTGTGTTGGGGGGGGGGGGGGTACATGTGCGTGGGTGTACTGTGTATTGTCTGCGTCTGTGTGTACTGTGTGTGTGTCTGTGTTGGAGCTTGAATCTTGCCCAGTCTGCACACACCACCTGTAGGACTACTTGACAGCAGTGCTATCAGACGGGGGCCTCCGCACACACACACGCACACACACACACACACGCACACACACACATACACGCACACGCTGCTCCCTACCAGTCTGGGAATCACGACACCCGCCCACACAAACCAGCCACTTTAACATGGCTGATTAATTCTCAGTCAGACTGCTCCTTCATCAGCTTTCCACCAATCAGGTTCTACTGATGATGCAGACCTCCAACTCCACATTAGTCACCCACACCGTCCCAGAAGCACACTTTATCAAAGGCTTTTTAGTACCTGATTGAACAGCCACAGCCTTCATGCAAATGTATGTGTTAGTGTGTGCGTATGCGTGCATGTGATCAAGATATAAGACTGGGAATTTAGAGGTGAAAGAATAATTTCCTAGTCATTCCCAGTGCCGTGACTTTCCCTGGGCTTGTGTGTGTGCAAGCCCAGGGAAAGAGGCTTTGTGTGTGTTTGTGTGTGTTTGTGTGTGTTTTCAAGCCTGCACACGCTCAGGTGTGTTTCCACCTGCATGGAGACACTCTCTCCCTGAATGCTCCTTGTCATTACGTTGTATTGGGCCACATTCTGTCCTATCCGAGACCACACCAGTCGTTACTCCCCCCCTGGGGACCCCAAGCCAATCTGCCTTCAGAAACACCCATGGAACTGACACTCACACCTGTACTGGACTTCATTTCCCAGGTATTCAATCTACTTTACTTTTTGTACAGGGGATCAAAGTGGTGCCGTGTAGTCTCATGTCGGGCGCAATGCCATTGTACGGCTACACTTTACAGATATATATTTTGGCCTTGATTGAACAGAGAGAGAAGAAATGCATGGGTGAGCAAGAGGTGAAGACGCGCAGAAAAAGGCCTGAGCCGGAGTTGAACCCAGTTGTCTGTGTTAAAGCCCCAGCCTGTCTGGCACAGAGCTCTTGGCTCATGGCTATGCTAACCACACCGTGCACCATCCTCACCATCGAGATCCATTGTTACAGGTAATGAGTTGGTTGCCATGACAACTCGTGCCTCGTCCCTGGACCAATCATTGCCCTTTATGTGCAGGAGGTCTCCTTTCATCCCCATGCTCTGAAATTATAATTGGGCTCGGTAAATGGAGCCGCGTTTTGAATGATGATAGCTTTCTCAGCTGTCTGTTTGTATACCAGGTACTCGTGGGGTCCATACAAACCTGGGTCAAACGGTGTGATAAGATTACTGGAACCCAAACAACCACTAACAAAACAATGGAATAGTCACATTAGTGTAAACCCTGCTTATATGAATGGGTAGTTCTGGCTGTAGGTCTGGGTATTATCCAAATGTGACAGTTAGCCTCATCTGAGGTCGAAGGCCGGTTGGTCTCCAGCTGCCCTTCTCCTGGGTAATCATATAATCTTCATTAGAGTTGCTGACCTGTGGTGGCCCATGTCTCCGGTGCTAATGGTGTGTAGTCTCTGCGGGATTGACCAGGAAGGCTGGATAAACTCAGCAGGTCGGACACGCTGTGACCCGGTGTCGGGGGGGGTAGAGACGTTTCTCTCTCTCAGGACTGTCCCTTAAAGGCTGTTTCCCTCCCCACCTGTCCTCCTAGTTTTCCGTAATCAGTTTGCGAATGCAGGGGTTGTTGACGATCTGTCATTGCCTCTGTCTGACTGGAATGTCTGAGCGCTAACAAAAGCTTTCCCCACTGTGTGTGTGTGTATGTTTGTGCGCGTGTAGATCATGAGTCTGGGAAGGTCTTGTAGAGGCCAGTCTAAATTTAGTATCCAGTGCGCGGGTGACTGTGTTTGTGTCAGTGGGCTTGTGTCTAACATATTAATGTGTGCGGGCGTCTGTGCGTATGTGCTTATATATGTGTATGTGTACTCAGAACTGGGGGGACTTTTTGTGACATTGAAGTTTTTCTCCCATTTGAAATCCATGTATTAAAAATAAATCCAGCTTGAAGTACTAAGTACCCCACTGGTATTATGACAGGATTCACACAAAAGACTTTGTCACTGTCTGGCAGGTTTCCAAGGTTATTCTGAATGTACTTTTACGTGGTCAGCCCGACTCAGGGGTCGTTCCTGATCTAGCAGGGAACTTGAACCACAGACCTTCGCTGTGTGCCACAGAGATAAAGCTCCCCAGAGTGTTACTGTTAACCCTCTTTGTTCCACTTGTGTAAAATGCAGACCACCTAAATAACCATGAGTTTGTAATGAAACACACAGTCAACACATGCAGTAGACAAGGATATGGAACTTGAAGCAACTTTCACAAACCAGTCTCTTAATATAAACCTCATAATTGATCAGATGGAGTTCAGTGGAGCGCAGAAGAGAATCGTTAAGGGCCTTGTTAATTTAATCAGGAGAAAATAAGACACAGCTCATTGGTTTTAAAGAGAGTGTGGGAAATGATTATTATTTGGGTGGGAAATGAGAGGATGTTGCTGTAATGAACCAAAAACAATTTGAATGTGAAAACGGAGGCTCTCCACCCAGAGCAAGACAGAGCGGGATGTCGGGAGACAGATAGAAAGACGAATAGTGAGCGAAACAGAGATCATGAGAAGCAGATAGAGGGGGAGGAAGGAAGAAAGAATGAACAGCACACTGACTGGCTGGTTGTGTCTCTCTCCTGTTGGATGGTAGACTATCTTTCACAGGCATCCCTGACAAGGAGAGAGAGTCTGTCACGGCTTAATCAAGTCAGCACCCGCTCTTATGCTGAGGTCATTGAACAAAGACGCAGGCGGACGGACGGACGGACAGACAGACTTCTGACGGAGCTGAGAAAGCAGTTCAATCAGGCTCAATATCAATCTCCGCCTGCGAGCCACTACGAGCTTCGCTTCCATTTGTAGCCGCGCTGTGCATCAGTCTTTGTGGCCTTGCGTCGCACAGGGTCAGGCATGTTTGCTGCACAAGCAACATTCAGACACACACACAAAGTAAGCTGACCCTGGCCGAGTGGCGCTCCTGGGTGAGGGTCAGGCGTTCACCCTGCTACATTCTTTCCACACACCACGCAGTCTTGTGACATAATGGGCACCAACGACGTACCAGTTTGGTCCTGCTGCTGTAGGGCGGCACTTATCTTGAAATAGCCATTTTACATCATTTTCATGCGCCGTTTGACTTGATATTTGGGGGGGTCATGCGTCAGGGCGAAAGTAAAATGACACGGTGTTTTGACTTATTTCATTTGAGCAGTCGGAGGAAACAGTGGATGGATGAGGGAGGGAATGGTGGTTTAGCAGTGAGAGTATGCTCCTAGACAAAGGACCTTGGGGATAAAACCAACCAATGAAACAAACCTATGTCAGCAGAGAAAGAAAGAGCGAGGGAGACAGCCAGAAAGTAACCTGGGAACCAGAGCAATTTGCCAGCTCATGCTTCTTCTTTTTTTGCCATAGCAGATATGTCTGGTTACCCTCCCATTCAACCAGATTTCCCTTCAGCCAGAATCTGGACTGGCCAATCACAACCATTCATCTGAGATGGGGTGGTTTTAATACAATTACTGCCTAAGAAGGCAATCTTCTGTCCTGCCAAAGAAGGATTGGTAAACTACAAAGAGGTATTCTCATTGCTCCGACTGGTTTCATCCATCCAATTGCATCCAGAGATACTGGTTTGCGCCGGTCGACGATGCTCTGTGGAAACCAAAGAAGAGCTGAGAGGTTCCAGAGGTATACTGATACACGAAAGGTTCTGTCAGTGTGAGGGATAAGGGACGGGGAAGCTAACAGGAAAGAAAGGGAAGATTGCATCCTCATACCAGTCTCTCCTAAATCCAGCAAGGATACGTCCTGACCCATACCTGAGGGATCCACACAATCTCTCTCCTCCCAAACTGACCTTTTCACAAGCACAATCCCCTCCACCTTCTCTCCCATTATGTCTCTGTCGGTCTGCCTGTCTTTTTTTCTCTCTCCCTCTTTCTAATCACATCTCACGTCTCTCTCCTCCACCTCTCTTGAATGTGCCCACCATAACCCCAGGAAACCAACAGCATGTTTTGGGATCACAAACAACATACAGTACAAGAGCTTTAAGACACGATTCTTACAGCACTACACAGACAAGCACACACAGACAAACACAAACAAGCACTCTAAGCTTGATTAAGACCCTCTCACAACCAGCAAAGGGAAACACTTAGGCAAGCATCCAGGCCAAATACATTGACCAAACATGTCCAGCCTTGCTGGAATGTTCCGGAGCTCTGTGTGTGTACAAAGCGGGGCGCTGCCGAGGCCTCTTTGCATCGACGCAGACCATTAGGCAAGCCCTCCGAGGTGGAGCGCAGAGGGACGGGGTGGGGATTAGGAAGAGAGGTGGGATGGGGGGAGGGTGGAGGGGGGGAGGGAGGATGGGTGCAGGCAGGGTGGGGGGGAAGGGAGGATGCATTAGGGGAGCTGAGAGTGACGCTTGAATGAGAAAGAGAGTGAGGTGCACTGCAGTGAAAAGAATGAATTAATGATGGCCAATGGACTGTAGGAGACTGATGGAGAGATTGATATGTGGAATAGATCAGGGAAGGAGAGAACAGACAGGAAAGATGGCCTCTAAACAGAGGAGATAGCAGTACACAATGACTATTTTTGAAAATACTAGTTTTGTTGTCTTTTCTTCATTCGCTCAACAAAAAGACATTCTACCTAAAGGTATACAGACGTTCAACAGCGCAATAGCTTGTTTTTATATTCTATTCTAAGGGTTTTGCTACTGCTACAAAATGGTGTCCTATTCACTTGTAGATTTTATTAAATATCAAGGTTTCAACTTTGAAGTTCATAGGCTGGTGGAGAGTCTCTCCTCCCTCTGCAATTTGTTTTCTCTCCTCTCCACCTGGGATGAGTGCTTATGTAGTGGCTCTATGCAGATGGTCTACTGTATATACAGCGCACTTCTCATGGATTATAGATGAGCTGGTTCTCCTTCAGAACTGGAGGATGGCCGCTGCAGTGCTAAAGACGTGGATGAGATCGAACTGGCTTACGTAACTCTAAAAGATACTGGTTTGCTGTAGCACTGGATTGGGTGTGGAAAACATGATAGCCTGGTCTCCTGACATACTTGCTCTTGGTGGATAAACATGGGAGAAGCTGGTAGATTTTCAGCCTTGCGATGCATCCTCCTCTTTGATTTTAATAGATTTTGCTGACACTTTTGGCCTCATTTGTTGGCTGTAATCAGTTTCATTCCCCAAAACTATATTTATTCCTATAAAGGAAATATTGGTGTGAACATCAACAGCAACAGCAACTGGACAGAGTTCATATTGGCTAAGCTACAGTATGTCAACAGCAGATCCAGTCGAATTTGCAAACCTACTAATTTTGTTTGAGTTGAGTTCAAAAGGATCCTGTTAGGTAATTATCTAAAAGGAATGACAGAGAGTCATCAAATCCAAGGAAGGGTTTATTCTTACCAGCAAGGAGACAAGTTTGAAACACAGTTGCCTGAAGTCTTGTCTCCAAACTTCATCAGTTATACTGTCACGCACACAAACACAGTTCTCAATAGATTGTATCCAAAATAGTCCACCCTCCCTTCAAAGCCACTCCCCTGAAACCTTACTGCAGGAAGGTAAGTAGGTAGACAGACAAGTAGCCCGTCTTGCGATGCCAACAGATATCGGGTTGAATTCATTTGATTGTCAAACCGTTAAATGTATTGGTTTGCTCTCTCTCCCCTTCTCCCCCTCTCTCCCTCTGTCTTCCTGCTGTCTCTCTCTCTCTCTTTCTCTCCCCCTCTCCCCCCTCTGTCTCTCTCTATCTGTCGCAACTTTGCTCTCTCTGTCTTCCTGCTGTCTCTCTCTTTGCTGTCAACCAGTCCTCAAAATGGCTGCCTTAACCTCCCAAAGATTGCCCCATTTTTTAAATGCCCCACTAAGATGAGAGAGAACAGTGCATCAACCCCTGTTGTTATCCTGGAGTCGTGATGCCGTGTACTTTGCGACACTGTATATTTCCCTACTTCAAGGCTCCAAGGTTGTCTGGTGACGAATGGGAGGGATAATGAGATGAGAGAGAGAGAAAGCATCCAACAGGCCGACAGCAAAACAAGCTGGCCTCTCTCTGTCCTTTTACTAATACGTCTACAGTATAAAACAAAACCCACGCGAGTTCAGAGCATCTACCAGCCAGTTTCACAATCACATCAGTAAGCCAGGACTTCGGCTGAAAGTTGCAGTTCGATAGAAAGAGAGAAGAGAAGAGTGAATTGGAGCCACCAGCAAAGGACGAGGGATGAGACTGATTGGACAGAAGAAATGGGGGTAGAAATAGAGGACACAGTTGCTCTTGTCAAGAATCCCTTGATGTAATTACCCTGCTACGTGTCCAAACTCTTTCATTCCCCAGCGATCTAGTCTCTTCTGTATCTCTCTCCCTCTCTCCTTCTGTTGCTCTCCAACTCTCTCTTCCTCTCTTCCATGCGCGCACATAATCACAGACCCTCGGGCTACCACCAAGCTGGGGTGCGGTGTAGAGTGCGGACACTCAGCAGTTGTCCTTTGTGAGCTATGTGGAGTTCTGTCATCTCTGACCAGATGACATCAGACACTGCAGGATGCTGTGAGAGAACATGGCGCGGGGAAAGCACACAGTGGCTTCTCTCTTCATAAGCGGCCTCTCTTTAGCGCATCATTAGCTTGTCATCGAGGCTGGTCGCTCCGGAGGCTCTTCAAGGCGGGAGGGCATTGAAGGTATGACCTTTGCGGACAGGGAGACGATACCTCATGAATATGGCTTGAAGCCTTTACATGTTTCAAACCAAGGCCCCTTCTCTCTCAGCGGAAAGCTCTGGATGTCCAAACCCATGCTATTTCCTTTACACTTCGATCAAAATGAACTGAGATGAATAGTGAATACATGCAAGTACATATCATCGCCAACCCCGCTGTTTTACAGTAGCGAGATGAAGGTGAACCATGGCTTTCTTGCGTGGGAAGGAGGTGTGTGACGTGCACAGCGGAAGACGCAGTGTGTGTGTGCCTTTCCACACGTAGGCACTTCCACGCTCTGCGACACGTGACTCACAGGCATGCGCTCACGCAGGAGTCCAACATGCGGGCTCACCCTTTGTGAAGCACAACAGACATCCCTCCTGCTCTCCCTTTGTCCCCCTAACCCCAACCCCCACCCCAACTGCCCCCCCACTCCCCACCCCCATTCCTAGACCCCCTCACACCCCTACCCACCCACATCAATGTCGGTCGAAATATGTGACAAGATAGAGGGCCACACACAAGCCTTCTATCTCTCTCTCTTTTCTCTCTCTCTCGCACACACACACACACACACACAAACACATGCACACAAACCCACACACATATACTAGTTTCCGCCAATGCAGCAGTTTGGCAAGCTGCTGTCAGTGATAGATGGAGTCCAGGTAGCAGTGCTTTCCCTGCTCAGTGCATCACCGTGGGTATTAGCCAATCACCCCTGTCACAGGTCTCATTGCTGCAGGAGTAAAGGCACCTTGCCAACCACACACACACACGTGCTCACACACCACACCCACATAACCACGCACAGTGCCCTCTAATTTATGACTCTTACTCTCTGCATGAACTCCATTTTATCCCCTCTGCAGCATTCTTTCATGTCACGCTCATGCTCACACACATACCTATGAGGTGTCACTCCACAGTCACTAGATAACTTTCCCCCACCTATTTACACACACACACATGCACACGCACTCACTCACACGGTCATACATCGGCTCT
Source organism: Plecoglossus altivelis (assembly GCA_036571765.1). NCBI lineage: Eukaryota > Metazoa > Chordata > Actinopteri > Osmeriformes > Plecoglossidae > Plecoglossus > Plecoglossus altivelis. Next base: position 10,420,594 of record BROE01000018.1, on the reverse strand, counting down.
TTCAAGACCTGGGTCCTGAATCCTCCAAAACCCTCTGCTCCGCTGCTGTGGTCGAGCCGACACGCTCACACACGCACATGTAAAAACATACACTCGCAGAAAACCTCATGATCCTTCAGTGATCGTGGCTGAGCAGGGCTGTCTGGTCTGATCAAGACTCCAACGAAAATGAATGGATGGGAGAAAACAATGTCACCTCTTGCTCTCTCTTCAGCAGCTCATATTACATACTGGGCCTGTACAGACTGTCTGCTTGAAGACCTCTGTGCCATCACTCAGAATGAGCTCTGTGTTGCCTCCTTGTACAATACCCATCCTGCGTTGAGCCTGGGCTGTGTGGCGCAGCTCCACCCTGGGACTCTCTCAGTGCCTTTTATTACCATTGGAGCCCTTTGACGAGCTGCGTAATGGAGCGGCCTGCCATTCATCACAATGGGATGGCTAGTGCAGCTCCGCATTAGGGCCGGGTGTGACATTTTTAATGGAGTTCCATGATACGATATATGAGATCGAGCTCCACTCTGTTTACTGTGCCTCTCATGGAGCCGATTAATCAAACGGAAGGCTATAGTACAGGCAGTAAACTAAAGTGTGTGTTCCTCCTTCACTGCCAAGTCGCTTTGCAATTTTCACGACATGGCACAACTTGTGCTGTTGGGTCTTTGTTTTAGTGCCAGCAGGAATGTCCAGTTGGTTTAAACAATGGTGTTAAATTCATTAAAAATAAATGTTTGCAGTTTCCCCTTGAATAGATATAATGGCTTATAGTACAAAGGACAAGATGTTTGGAATTCAGCCAGATGGAAAGTTGCTGTGTAAGACAGAATCTAATCAATGAGTCTGTCAGTCAGGCAGACAGGCATGAAATAACCATGTAAACAAAATAATGGAAAAAATTGGCCAGCATGTGTCTATCCATGCCATGTTTGTACTCGACGTCCACCTCATTGTACTCTACTCTATACTTATGCGCACTCACACACAAACACTCTTTTTTTATCTCTCATTCCTCTCTATCAACCATGCTCTCATTGACATTGGAAAGCCAGACCACACCGATCATCATCCAAGCTCAGCCATTTGTAGAGTGGCCAGGGCTACCAAGCGTTCAAGCAAATATTAGCATGTCTGCGTTAGAATTTGAATGACGTGCTTGCGATGTTCAGCCATTGTCTGAGCTGTGGCAGTCGGTTTGCGCTCCCACGCGCCAAGCTGTTCCTTGGCTCCAATATAATAATTGCAGTTCCACTTTGCAGTCCTGCTGTTGTGTCAGAAGATAGGGAATGCGTGTTGGTGTGCGTGCGCATGTATTTATGTGTGTGACTGAATATGCGTTTGAAGGCAGTTAATGCGTGTTAATCACAGTTATTTATTTTGCCATTCAGAGATGCAGATTCCGGGTATCGCGACAAATTGACTCACCAAGGACAGTCAGATACTGAAAATCATTGGGAATTGTGAACTGTCTGAACATGGCAGTGAATCTCCTCTGGTTGTTGAATGAAATTCTTGAATGATGAGCATGTAAAAAAAAAGGACATATCATAGAACAAATCGAACAACTATCCTGGTGTTGACTGAAGCACCCTGAAACAGGTGGCTTCTTTGTCCACCATCAGCTACAAAAGGACTACAAGTAAACAGCCAACCCGTGGGGATTCAATCCCAGGAACGTTAAAAAGGAATTCTCAGAGATTGAGACTCTTCATCTTTATCTTGTAGCTCTGTCACAACATTGGCTCTTTTTTGTTGAAACATCAGTAAACAATGTGGCTGTAGCGAGTTCGGACCAATAACCAGGCTAATGCCACTTTTATCAGCAGGAGGAATCCTTTTTCTGCTGCAGACCGACACGCTATGATGGTCGTGATAAGAGACAGTCACTGCTTTAATGAGACGTCCGTGTCGTTGAAAGCTACGGTGAAAGGAGTGGAGTGGAGGGGGGGGATAGACTGCGGTGAGAAAGATACCAGGAATTTAGAGAGGCTTATATGAATACGCTGATTGTTTAGGCCTCCATTGTATCCTGCCCAGAGCTAGTCCTTCATCCCCGTGGCTCTGCTCATCTTTGTAATGTGCATCTGTCCGTCGCCGGAGGAGAGACAGAGAAGAACAGCGAGACAAAAAGAGAACATGAATTATTCAGAAACCACTTGAACCTGGGAGAGAGAGCTTTTCTTACCTCTCAGTCCTGTCAGTTTGCTTTATAGAGGGAGATAAAATAGAGAAACGGCAATCTCATTAATCAAACCAGTCCTTAGGTTAGAGACAGTTTGAGATTACGGTAATGAACTGCAATGCAAAGATAAGTAAAGGCAACAACATGCATGCAATATGGCCGACATCTGATTAAATCACTGCTCAGGGCTAACTGACTTTGCAAGGTAAATGTGTTTTTTCTCACAACAGACCGGGTCATCTTTTTGAATTTCTAATTGGCAGCTTTGATAGAAGCGAATATCTCTCACTCTCTAATCTCTCTCTCTCTCGTCTGCCTTCTTCTCCTTCTCTGTGCTCTCTGTCTCCTGTGTCTGGTCTCTCTCTGTCTTAGGTTTTCCATCAGTTTGATCAATGGCAGTTAAAAATGAAACCAAGCACCACTGATCTGAATTATTCAATAGCTGTTGTTGCTCTGGACCTCAAGTTGTGTTTCATCCCCTGCTGTTTTTAAGAGAGAATCGCGACACTTTACTTGATTTACGACAATGTGTGTGCATTTGTGCGTATGTTTTTGTTTCACTATGTACATGGTTATATTACTAAAAGGACAAATGCTCTTTTTGTGATTCTGTGCGAGTGTCAGCTCAGGTTATAAACACACGAGCGGCACCTCATAAATCACCCAAACTCAAACAAAAATGTCATCGCCTTATTTATCTTATCTTATTTTCATTGTGGTTTGTTTTCTAAGGGACTTTGTGAGAAAACAAGACTCACCACCTGTCACATTGCAACTTGCTGGCATAGGGCTATGTTTGTTCATAAGCTATCATGTTTCATGACCTTCTACAGCATGTTCATCCAGGGTTAGTTTAGGCTTTGGCCCTACGTCAGAACCCCATGGTGGGTTTGTAGGCCCTTCCCCAGATGAACACAGTTATCCCTGGAAGTCTGTGATGGGTTTGTAGGCCCTTCCCTAGATGAACCCAGTTATCCCTGGAAGTCTGTAGTGGGTTTGTAGGCCCTTCCCTGTATTAACCCAGTTATCCCTGGAAGTCTGTGGTGGGTTTGTAGGCCCTTCCCTAGATTAACCCAGTTATCCCTGGAACTCAGAGGTAAAACCTTTTTGTTCAGCCTCCAGGTCTGACTGGACTTGGCACGTGTACCAAAGCAGTATTGATTTCCTGGCCTGGGAACACCAGGCCTGAAAGCTTTGCAAGCTGGACGGCTGTTTAAAACCACCCACCATTCCGACTCTGGTTTTTCCACTCAAGCTGTACATTGTTGCCGTGCGACACCATTCCATGGAGGAGGTGATACAGTCGTACATCGAAGTGGGTCAGTGGAGTGATGAGTGAAGGATTGTGGGTGTTGACGGCAGGTCACTTGGGGGGATTACCTATAGTCCAGCAGTCTGGCTGTTGCTATTGTTCTGTTGTTTGGAGCTAACCTGGGAGAATGAATGCCTCTATGAAAGAGGTGTGGATGATTCTATTACTGTAATCTGTGACTCCTGTTGTTATGGCAACAGTTTTGATAAACCTTCGGTGTGGTGCAATCCTGGAATGTTCTCGTGTTGCTGAATCCAGTATCTTGTTTCCTTTTTATCCCTCTCATAAAGTTTTTTTTAGTCAAACTTTCCTGGTCCATCGCAGACACACTGTTTCACTCGGTAACGGTCACATGTGTGAATGTGTCTCTGAATGCGTGTACACCTGTTTGTGCGCATGTATGTGTGTGCGTCTGTGTGTCTTCCAGTACAGGATTGGTCAACTGTACATGATCAGCAAGCACAGCCATGAACAGAGTGAACGCGGCGAGGGCGTGGAGGTGGTCCAGAACGAACCATTTGAAGACCCTACTCACGGCCAGGGACAGTTCACTGAGAAGAGGGTGTATCTCAACAAGTGAGTGGCTCCCTTTCACGTTCAGTTCACAGCTTTAGATCACGTGACAGTTGACAACATCAATGGAGTGTGGTCACGATTGGTTGGTCAACCTCCACCTCATTGTAGATGACCCTTCTCAGTCACAGAGGAGCGGTCACAAAGTCCCACAGCACTCACCAACCATGACACTTCATCAATTTATCCTTTCATCCATCCACCTTCCTACCTATCCATCCAACTATTCTTTCATTCGTCCATTTAGCCGTCTAGAATAGGTTTTATCATTAATACATTTCATCTTCTGTCGTCATGTTCATCCCAAGCGCACAAGACTGACTGTCAAATCACATGATGACAATGAAATGTCATTCCATTACCAGACTTTTTCAGCCTCCTCTCATCTTGATTAACGTGCTAACTGCGCAAAATGGAATATTTGATTCTCCATGACGTAAATGTCAATTGAGTTCATTGTTTCCCGCATCGATGAGTTGGAAATATCCATTCATTAATTCCTTGTCTGTGAGCGTGCCCTAACTAGGATCTTATCTCGTGTTTACGCTCCCCAAAAGACAAAAGCATCACGTAGATGAACAAGGAACGTGAGAGGCTGCTTGCGCGCAATCACGCAGGCACAGCCATATTTAAGTGTTCCTCTCCCTTCTCCTCTATCTCTCAATCAGGTTTTTTGGAGGTCTACTTGTTTTGTTCCCCTGTGCTGCTCCAGATGGACAGCCAGAGGGGCCCTTCAGGCACTGAAAGAGTCAACCCTTCCTCCCTGCCCATTTTCCTCTGGGAAATCTATCAGTTCTAATTGGTTGGCCTGCCCAGAACAATAGCTCTGCATTGATTCTACATGGATCTGGTTCCCAATGGAGCTGGCCCAATTGATGATTGTGTGTGTGTGTAAGTGTGTGTGTGTGTGTGTGTTTGTGTGTGTGTCACACAAGGCTTATCTCTCTCAGTCATTGGGTGAGAGTGGTCCATGGTGGTTGAGCCCATAGCTAGGATCAGAGGTAGAGCCTGGTCATAAATCCCTTTCACCATGACTGGCAGGTGTACAACCCCTGCAGGAAGGTCACGAGATCAACGTGTGCAAGAGAAGAAGAGAGAAGAAGGGATCAGAAAGACTGACCAAACTGACCAACTGACCATTTCAGCCTCAAGAAGAAGAAACCTTCAGATTGCTACAGACACATCAGTGAAGAAGCCTGTGCTTTCTTTCACCAGTGAATGAAGCTAGATTGTAATGTGATGGGTTTCAGGACTTCAATTGTAGTAGTTCGGGTAGTTCAGAGTTGAGCAAGTAGGACAAAAAAAGGGATCTCTGTCACATCTTTCTCTCTTGCAGCCCAAGGAGACCGTTAAAGAGACGCAGACAAAAAGCTGTACAACAAAGAAAGCAAAGAGGCAGAGGAATACTTTGGCGTTCATCAGTGAACCATCTCTGGGAAGTTCTCCGAGTTGTGAAGTGTGGAAGGGCTTTGACAGAAGTGCAGAGGGCTTGGCGTGTGCGCGTGTGGGGGGCAGAGACATGTTAGAACAGGGTTGGGTACGTGGTACTAACACATTCAGAGTCATACACAGTATGTGTGGGTGTCCGTGTGTGTGTGTACTGTTCAGTATGTGTGTGTTTGAGCTTGCAGAGTGTTAACGTGCCTTCATATGAATTCAATCAGCTGTGCACTGAGACTCCCTTGGCTTTTGAAAATGCCCATAAGAGACAGTGCAATGAAGCCAACCTTTTCATCCCAGTCCTTTATGAAAACCAGTCAATCATGTCTAGCTGCTAGCTCAGGGCAACTAAAGACTGGGATGAACGGAGAAAGCAATATGCTGTCACCCAATCAACTAGGCTGACAAAGATAGAGGCAGTGTGGAACATATGGATGGGGAAGTTGGCATATTTGATATAGTTTGCATAGAAATTCCCTGGAAATTCAAAGTGGTCCATCTAGTTTACGGCTCTCGGCTGATGGGGTTTTTGTATCTTTATGACTTGGCTGATTCTTTTTTGGCTGTGGTCCAGTTCTACTGGCTGCACGGTAAGAACCACGGTGTGCTGTCTAGTTCTATTGGCTACACGGTAAGAACCGCGGTGTGCAGTCCAGTCCTGTTGGCTGCACGGTAAGAACCACGGTATCCCGTCCAGTTCTATTGGTTGCACGGTAAGAACCGTGGTGTGCCGTCCAGTTCTATTGGCTACACGGTAAGAACTGTGGTGTGCTGTTTAGTTCTATTGGCTACACGGTAAGAACCGTGGTGTGCCGTCCGGTTCTTCGACTTGAGACCTTCCTAGTCTGCCTCTCTACTACTGTTTCAATTATAATCATTCAAACTTAATCACTGATGCACAACAGCCACTCCCCACCCATTACTTGACTTTGCATATTGATTGGACGCACTTGAGACTTAATGGGGTCTGATTGGTTGTTGGTCCAATCTGTCGGTTCTAGGGGTCTATTTCTGCCAGATAGTGGTAATTCTGTCTCCCCCCTGCCACCAGTGGAGACTGCACTACAGGGAGCCTTTTCCAATCAGTGTCGTCATTGGAGCCAAAATGGCCACAGCTTCACTTTCCCAATCGGGCTCCTAACAGCTGGTTGCCAGATACAGTTTGATCAGAGTGAACACCACTCCAGAGACATGCTGTAGGGGGAGGACACACAGAAATGTCTCTCTTCTCTTCCTTCCTCATCTATGTCTCATCGTTCTAACTTCTTTGAATCCCCCCACTTATTTCCCTTCTTTAGTCTCATCTTCTTTTCGACACTCTCATCTCTCTTTCTCTCTCTCTCTTTCAGTAAGCTGCCAAGCTGGGCAAGGGCAGTGGTCCCCAAAATTTTCTATGTGACAGAGAAGGCATGGAACTACTACCCTTACACGATCACAGGTAGGACTGCATGATCCTAAATGTAATGTCTTTACACACACAGTTCAGCAGATCTGCGGTATATCAGCTAAAGCGTTCCTCTCAGTTAGTTTGGACTCTCTCTCTCTCTCTCTCTCTCTCTCTCTCTCTCTCTCTCTCACTCACTCTCTCTACTTCTCTCTCTCTCACACTCTCATTCTCTCTCTCCTCTTTCGTGAGTTGATCCAAGGATCTCACTACCATCTCTGATTTACACACACACAAACACACACACAAACCCACACCTACTCACTCCCCTCATAGAGTGTGGATTTCTTAGAAGACTTCCGAGCTAAATGTGGCCCAGCGCAAATCAAGAGACTTTACAACAGTGGGGGGGGGGGGGGGCGGGCGGGTGATGGATGGGGATATGGCAGCCAAGGCAACATGGCTTGTACTATTATGGTCTAGAATGTTGCTACTATTGGGTTGTCCTTCTCAGGTGTCCTCACCCTTTAACTGAACTGTTGAGTGATGTTTGATGCTTTCTCTCCCTCTCTCTGCCTCCTCGATGTGATTGTATCCTGCTTTGAACTCTGCCTCCTCCATCTTCAGAGTACACGGTAATTTGCGCCGTCCATGGTTCATACACATGCCCACATCAGGCCACCCACGCACTCCTGAACACTCGCACACGTTTCTTCATCAATAAGGTACACGTAGAGTATGCCAGAGGTCACAGTGAATTTAGGACTAAAAAGACAGACAGACTGAAAGAAAGAAAGAAAGAAAGAAAGAATCACTGCAGAACCATACAAAGCTCAGACCTGTTTACAGGTACAAGGCAGGATTATTGTGGAATATTTTACAGTCTGTGAAATTCCATTTGTCTCACAAATCCCTGGAATTGTGTCAGACCTGGTGTAGGACATGGGATATAGTTCTGTCTTGCTCCCTTCGGTGTCAACCCAGCAATAAAGCTTCTGCTATCTTAAGCTATCCCCCTCTCCCATCTTCATATGATGGGCATCTGGTGCATTTGTGGGGATCAAATATCAATGGATGTGTCAATACTGCTAAGAATTGTAGAGGTTTGCTTTCATATTTCTGAAGTCAGGTTTTCAGAAGCTATATTTAGTCATAGTCGATCTGGCTGCCGGAGGCTCATCCATGTATTAATGTGAAGGTGTGCATCAGCTGCCCAAAGACACACACATGGACACACACACACATACGTGTGTTCATGTCGCCTCATGAGTGCGTGCTCTGCGGGCATTCACGCTAATGTACATGTGCAAACGCGCGCGGGCCTCACATGAGTGCATCAACCGTGCAATCTCCCAAACGGTCAGGAGGATGGCGGCAACAGATCGATTCACGGGCCAATCAGAAGCTCCCTGTTTTCCGAACGCGAGCCAACCCCACAGCGTTCTCCGGGCATCGTCGAGTCAGACGAGAAGCAAGAGAACAGTCGAGGGGGGGAGGGAGGGGGGTAGGGAGGGAGGGATGGAGGGAGGGAGTATTGTTGAGGTCCACAGGGAGACAGAGGCCGCCCCCCATATTGTTTCCAGCAGCAGAAGCTCTGGGTGGTAGCACACCAATGGAAAGGCTCAGTGTGTCAGTGGGGAATGAGTTCATGACACTGAATGAGTGCTTGTTTGATGCACTGTCAACTTGTGCTGACCTTATTGATTGCAGTGATGGCAGAGGAGGAAGATTATTATTCACGATTACACGATTATACAAACATCTACGGGGATGATGATAAAAAAGGTCTGATGGCAGGTAGAAGGAGAGAGACAAACAAGGTGGGTTATGGCAAATAAGAGAGCAAAGACGAGGATTTGGAGATCAGAACATCCTCTGCAGCTATGGAATTGCATTAAAGAACACATCCTGCTTGTCATCGTGTCCCTTCCCCAATCTCGCCATCTCTTTTTCTCTGTCTCCCCCTGACTCTGTCTCCCTCTCTCTCGTTTTCTTCTCTTAAATCAGAGCCCCACTGAGACCCAGGACACACTTGCACAACCTCACTGCAGAGTAATTACGTGGAAAACACTCTCTCACACAGCCACGCGCACGTGGCCCGCGCGCGTGCACGCACGCACAACCCCCTGCCACTAGCTCAGCTATTCCCCTCACTGCTCTACCACAGGGCAGATCGATCCCATTCTGTTATCTTACTGGGGCACACACACACACACACAAAACATGTTACGTAACCGGGGTGCTATTGAGTTTTATTGTAATAGAGAATGTATAGGGTTAATGTAATCAAAGTGGTGTGTGAGAAGTGATGAGTAATGGTTTGCTGGCCCAGCATGATGGGAGGAGGAACAGACTGTTGGTTGGGGGTTGGGGTAGTAAATCTGCAGGGAAGAGAATTGCTGCTGCAAGCAGCAGACCACACAAACATACTTACACACACACACACACACACACACACACACACACAACTAAAGCGCATGAAATACCTTTGCAATTAGCGTGGTCGCAAAGTTTCCGCCCGACTGTCTTAAATGTATATCAAACAGGAACACACGTTCCTGTGGTTGGTTTGACCTTTCTTAACATTTTCCATGAGCCCCTTCAAAGCCCAGAGTGTAACGATGATTTGGTAACTGTCGCCATGGTCTGCAGTACATGTGATGAAGTTGCTCGGTCATTTTCCCCTCTCCGCAGTGCTCCTTCCTGCCAAAGTTCTCCATTCACATAGAGACCAAGTATGAAGACAACAAAGGAAGCAACGACAACGTGAGTGTGTACGCGATGCTTTGTGTCGGGCGTCCGCTCGTGCTTTGTGTCCTAGCTCAGTGTTCCTTTGTTAAAGCATAACGTATGTGTATACATGTGTTTGTGTGTGTACGTGTATATGTGTGTGTGGGTCTGTATATGTGTTTGTTCTGGTATCGGATCCCCTAAAGCGTACGGCAGCCAACACTTAGACACAAACACTTCAAACTTCACAACTAGGATTATCTCCTTCTCCCTTATTCCTTGACGTCTTCTTTGTCTCTTTCTCCAGGCTTGGAGACGCTTAAAACCAACGTAGTATTGTCTTTGTCAGATGCCCTTGGTGTGGATGTTGCTCTCAACCCACTCTGCTTGTTCAACCATGAAAGACACAATGAGTATTTTTGTATAGGTTTAAAGAACTCTGTTTGTGCCTTTTTAGCTTTTTAGTGTGTTTTGTGTTTTTTTTGTTGCTTTTATCCCATCGGTTGTAGACTCACCTTCAGTCTTAGGAATCAGTTTCTCTGAAGGAGAAAATCAAACGTTGTGTTCAGCTTCAGTAGATGTCGTTTGTGCGCCACCTTGACGGCCCTCACCTTTGAAAAAACATTTGAATCGTTGCACCTTCATCGAACTCTGTCTTCTCTGCCAACGTCTGGACACGTAACGACTTCCTGCCGCGGCTCTTAACAAATGAAGGATGTGGTGTTTGGTGGCGTTGGCATGGCTGGTGTTAACCTCTCCCCACCCCCCCTCCGCCCCTCCTGCCCCCCCTCCCTCCCCCCCCACTTCCAAACTCCTCTACTCTGCCATGCCGAGTGACCCCCCCCCCCCTGAATGCCTCACACTCACATTGAGCTAAATCCCCCTTTGACTCTCACTCGTGTCAAACTGATGAGGGAGGCTTTGATGGGGAAGAACCCTCTCATCTGCTCAACCCAGCGCAGCACCCACCTCCCCCCTCGCCACACCCCCCAGCCCTCCCAACCCTGCCTTAAACACTCCAGTTCATCAGATTGGCAGAGCGTGCAAGATCCGAGGCTATGCAATGCTATTTCTGGCCAGAGGCACCAGCAAGATGCCACAGCCCCACCTAGTGGTTGGTGTTGGTCGCAAACTTGATCTGCGCAACTTGTTCGGTGTTCAAAGTCTAAAGATAGCAGTAGTGTGATCTTGGTTGTTTGTTTAATATCGTAAAACAATTCTGTTGTAGTCTGTCTGTCTGTCTGTCATTCCACTAACATGTCTGTCCTGCCTGCGTATCTGTCTGATTTCCCAGCCCCTCATGTCTTTCTATCCATTGCCTTTCTATCCATCTATATATCCACATCTATATATCCATATCTATATATCCATATCTATATATCCATATACATTTATCTCTTGTTCTCACTTGCCAATCCCCCCACAAATTGGATTTTACCTGCAAAGCCATAAAGGAGTACTTATTCTAAACCCACAGCCTATGACTCAAACTGTTCTTAGATGATGCTACCGTCAATCACACAAAGCGAGTCACCGTTGCTTCCTGTCTCTATCTGACTCACCCTCACATCAACAACCGTCCACGGCCACCGTCCACTGTCAGCGATCAAGCCAAGGCATTTGCATGACTTGCTTCGGAAAACCTGAGGCGTGAGTCATACTCC
>BROE01000018.1:10357909-10409302 GCA_036571765.1 Plecoglossus altivelis | reverse complement strand
CCCCCCAGCCCTCCCACCCTCCTTCAAACACTCCAGTTGTCATCAGATTGGCAGAGGTGGCAGATCCGAGGCTTATGCAATGCTATTTCTGGCCAGAGGCACCAGCAAGATGCCACAGCCCCACCTAGTGGTTGGTGTTGGTCGCAAACTTGATCTGCGCAACTTGTTCGGTGTTCAAAGTCTAAAGATAGCAGTAGTGTGATCTTGGTTGTTTGTTTAATATCGTAAAACAATTCTGTTGTAGTCTGTCTGTCTGTCTGTCATTCCACTAACATGTCTGTCCTGCCTGCGTATCTGTCTGATTTCCCAGCCCCTCATGTCTTTCTATCCATTGCCTTTCTATCCATCTATATATCCACATCTATATATCCATATCTATATATCCATATCTATATATCCATATACATTTATCTCTTGTTCTCACTTGCCAATCCCCCCACAAATTGGATTTTACCTGCAAAGCCATAAAGGAGTACTTATTCTAAACCCACAGCCTATGACTCAAACTGTTCTTAGATGATGCTACCGTCAATCACACAAAGCGAGTCACCGTTGCTTCCTGTCTCTATCTGACTCACCCTCACATCAACAACCGTCCACGGCCACCGTCCACTGTCAGCGATCAAGCCAAGGCATTTGCATGACTTGCTTCGGAAAACCTGAGGCGTGAGTCATACTCCTTTACACAAAGCAACACCTTGTTAGCATGGTGTTGGTAGCAATCAATGGCTGACTTCAGAGGTTGGTTTAACCTACCTACAGCTAAGGCAAGATGTGGCGAAATTGTTTGAGCGTTCCGTCGACTTGCAAGGACTGCAGCAATTATATTTGAGGCTGTTGCGTCACAGCACACCGTGCGTCGCTTCGTCAAAGTCAGGGTCTGAGGTGATTTTTGCATGTGTAGTTTCTCTTTCTCACCGTCTCTCGTTCTCTCTCGCTCTCTCTTTCTCCTCCATCTTTCTCTCTCGGTCTCTCTTTCCCTCGCTGCGTAAATGCTCACAGCTAAGGGAGACAATGCAGGAGTCCGTATGATTTTTTCCCTCCTCGCCTCTGCTTTCCGGTCTTTTTTTCACCCTCTCCTTCCCTCCCTCAGATCTTTGACAGCGAGCCCAAGGATGAGGAGACGGAGGTGTGCTTTGTTGACATCGCCTACGACGAGATCCCCGAGCGCTACTACAAGGAGTCAGAGGTGAGGCAGGTCAGAGGTCGTCGCTGCTGGAAGATCAAGGGAGGAAAGGGATGGAGAGAACCGAGGGGTGTTTCGTGAAATACTGTAGGATCAAGAGGACGGCCTATGGGCCCTGAGTCCCTGCTCCGTTTTCTGTCTGTCTGCCGCTCTGCGAAACGACCGACCGCCCCCACACACTCGCGCACATACCTCGTTTGGGCTGAGCATCGCTGTAGCGGCGCCGGAAAAAAATGCTTCCTTTGTTGACGGCTTTCTCATTTGCATATGTCACCGTCGTGGCCAGAACGCCCCCCCCCCCATGTTCTCAGCTGTTTCCTGGCGTCACTTTCACCGCACTCCGCCTGCTCCTCTCCTGCATGTCAAAGTCGCCTCACTTCAGAGTGACACGGGGATGACAGGATGATGAGAGGGAGGGAGGGAGGGGAGGGAGGGAGTGTGGAGGTTGTCCATAATCAGACAGAGGGTTGTTATCTTTCTCTGACAGCGTCACTCCTCTCTGATAGCGAACTGACTGTTTGTCTCTCCAAACTTCACTGGAGAACGACGGGGGGAGAGACAAGAGACAGGCTTTGTATGTCTGTGTGTGGGAGTTATAAGGTGGTGTCAGGGGAGTGGTGATAGTATAAGGCCTGTTATCATGACACCAAAATGAGCTGACAGCCGTGTCCCCTGTCTCATCTCAGGTCTGTCTCTTTCCCTTTTTGCCCTCTTTTTCTGAGCTAATAATAGCAACGGTGCATTTCATCAATGCTAAAAATGGGAAGCCAACCAGCTTGCTTAGTCATATTTGGTGGTGAGAACAGCCTGTTTTAGAAAGACCAATGGTGGCTGTTATTTTATTTGTCTTCTCTGTACCAAACTCGGCAGACGCGATGATTTGAAGACACCGATTCAATCCAAAAGACTGAGATAAGGCCTTACGCGGGCGGAGAGTACTTTTCTTTTTATAAACCAGAAGCCACGCCCACGGTAGCTTAGCGTCTCGACTGCAGATATGCGCTCCAACGCCGGCTCCTCCTCCTCAGTCAGGCCCAGCGTTAGCCGTCAAAAAGCCACGTCTCATTTCCAATCACACCCCCCTGAGCGCCGCCACATAAGCGCCACATCGGAGATGCAGAGTGACACTCCCTTCACACCCGCTCCGCAGCGAACTGCCCGGCCCCCTCTAATGAGACTCACCAGTTTAATTAGCCCGAAGGGAAAAATGATTCATGTGTGATTGTGCACTGTTTGTAATGAGAGACCACCCCCCCACACACACACCGCAGGGAGAGAGTGTGCCCCCCCCCTCATCTAGCACAGTGTGACTCCAGAAACCCTTCTTCATAGGGGGTTATGTTCTCCTCCGATGAGGACTAACACAATGGCGGCGTGGTGGTAGACAGAGGTCAGGTGGTGGAGAATGAGGATGGAGAAGCTGGAAAGGATGGAATACAAGTGCAGATGATGTCGAAGGAAAATCGTCAAATCAGAGAATGGATACCAAATAAGAGATGCAACAATAAGAAGCGATCGTAGATTTTTGTACAGTGCTGTCCGGACGGTCACAGAATAGAGTAGATCTTTATTGTCATTGTCATGGCTACAACAAAATCAAAGTGCTTCCAGTCAGTGCATCATTCCCTGACTTTAGAAAACGATGGAATACGACATGACATCATGCTTAAGCTGGTCTTTGAGCAGAAACTTGATGTCAACGCTGCATGTGCTGATACTCTTTTGGCCCTTGTGGGGCTCTGTAGGATTTACGCTACTTTAAATCAGAGAAGACATCCAGAGGTCTACTGCCGGAGGGCTGGATTGACAGTCAGGAGCCCATCATGTGCTCCTACAAGCTGGTGACTGTCAAGTTTGAGGTGTGGGGACTTCAGACACGGGTGGAGCAGTTTGTCCACAAGGTCAGTCCAAAAAGTCGAAATGCTCTCAAGCAGTCAAATGCCGAACAACACAAAAATCACAGACACACACACACAACAGAGGAATACACATCAAGCACACAGTCACAATACAGACAAACGAACATATACACACAGAAAAGACAGGTGAGACTCAATGTCAGAATCTACTCCAGGATGTCGGTCTGTGACAGATAGATTTACTTTTCTTTCCATTTGCCCAACTTTTCTTCTCCTTTGCCCAACACTCCCTCCGATCTGTCCCTCTCCTTGCTCCAGGCTCTCTCTCTCCCCTGGCGCACTCACATAGTTACAGGTTCATTACTCAGATTGTGACACCAGCCATGCTTCACATTTATCAATGTCCCTGAGGATATACGGTGGAGAGACTATGTATTGCTGCACATTCACTCTCACCACCTCCAAAGTTCTTTGTGTCTGTGTCTCACTTTCTCTCTCTCTCTCTCTCTCTCTCTCTCTCTCTCTCTCTCTCTCTCTCTCTTTCTCTCTCTCTCTCTCTCTCTCTCCATCTCCCTCTCTACCTCCATTTCCTCCCCTCCTTCCCGTTCTCCCTTTTCTACTTCCTCTATCTCTCTTGTCAGGTGATTCGAGATGTCCTCCTTCTTGGACACAGACAAGCCTTTGCCTGGGTTGATGAATGGATTGGTATGCTTAAATCTCTGTCCAAATCTATCAGTACTTCCAAGATACATTGTCTGTGTACAAGTCTTGTGTGCGTGCTCTCACACGTGTGTCACGTGTGTGTGCGTGTGTGTCTGCAAGTGTTTACATGCACGTGTTCGGGGACATGAAATCCACTCTAAATATATTTGAATTTTCCTTTACAGTTAACCTTCATTACAACGATTGAGCTTTTTTAATAGAGCTAATTTTATTTCAAGTCCCTGACAAAGCATGACTTTCATTCTGGTTTCATTGATTTGCTTTTCCTACATCTGTCACTGGTTGTGTTCATTGGACCTATAAATGAATCTGTGTAGGCACCATAAACACAGTAATTACTTGTCTCCTACCCCTCTACCAGCTGACATTCTTCGGTTAGCTTTGCGAAGGACATTAAGCTGCGGGAAACATATCTTGTTTGTGTCTAGCCTGATGTGCTTTGCTTATAAAATAACATGCTTTGCCAGTCCGCCTCAGATGCTGTGCTTGAAATGGTGTGCAAATCCTCGGACTTGATGTTCCGTGTGCAATATTTTCACACTTAAGCACTAAAACTGTGCTTGCGTTGCAAGCTTTGTGCCTTCGAGAAAGAGACTGCACTGGTGTGCAGTGTGTTTTCAAGACAGAGGAGATTTCAAGGCCACCCTAAAGCTAGCCCTACTCACATGCAGAAGCAGAGTATAAATAGAGTAGCTTTAGGGAAATCCACCGTGTCTCATTCCTGGACCCTGCACCATTTTGTGTCCATGCTACGTTCTACCCTCTGCAAAGCACTATGGGAGACATGGTACAAGGTAAAAGCCAGCTGTTTTACCCCAGAGCACTCTTCCCTACTCACCCTTGCTACTTTGGAAAGTCAAATATGTGGATTTCAAGGGAGAGGACAATAAATATAGTTCCATTCCATTTCTATTCAGACACCTGTTTGCACGCTAGTCTCAGAACCCCGTCCAAATACATTCCTTATCTGTAGAAACCAGCTTCCTCCCAGCTTCCACTGTGTATTATCCCAGCCTTGACTAATCTGGCTGGTTTCCCACGTATAGCATGACACCATCCATCTCCTCCACTCACGTTACCTTGGGCAAGATTATCTGCTCTGCCATCCAAAACTTGAACCTGCTTCAAAGGCCTACTGTCATCTTAGAAAGGCCTACTGTCAGCTTAGAGAGGCCTACACAGCAGTAGGTTGCTCAAGGGAACTCTGCAACCTCTCTACAGAACGGCATGTTGCAGTACGCATACACACACACATATAGACAATGAACATGCAGTGGGTGTACCGAATGTGTGAGACTGAATACACACTCGAAGGATTTTCCCACTTGGATGAAAAATGTGTTTCTGAGCCTGACGTAAACAGACACCTCTGCAGTCCACATACAATAGACGATCACGTGATCTTACTCTCTCTCTTTTTGTTCTGGTGAAGACATGACCATGGACGAGGTGAGACAGTATGAGCGCGCCACCCAGGAGGCCACCAACCGCAAGATCGGCACCTTCCCACCAGCCATCTCCATCACCGAAACTCCTCTGCCCTCCCATGCCCGCGGTGGCCCCTCCAGCGCCCCCTCCACCCCTCTGTCCACCGAGGCCCCCGAGTTCCTTTCCGTGCCCAAGGACCGGCCCCGGAAGAAGTCCGCCCCGGAGACTCTGACCCTCCCTGACCCCGGACGTAGGGACTCAGGGTTCAGACTGCCCAGTCTCTTCTCCTGGGGCTCCAGTACTCAGCCTGAATGAAAATGACAGGGCAGAGCTCCCTGACATCGTTCCGTGCAATTTGAAGCGGATGGCTATATCTGTTATGTACCCTCAGCCTAATCAAGTCCAGAGTGGGATCGTAGACCCAGACATCAGGAAGGAGGCTCCTAACTCACCTCTCAAGCCTCCTCCCATCAGTGTCATGGGGCGCTAACCAGCATCACCAGCCAGTAAGCTTTTGTGGTTAGAAGAACCATTGACCTTTCTCAGATCCAGTGCAATCAAGTGGGATTTAGTATGTAGTCCGTTTCAGTGTAGTGTACATTCCTGTAAACCTTCCTTTCCAAGTAACCTTTTTTCATGTCTGATTATATCTCAGGGGATGTTACCTAGATTAATGGAGATGATGTTCAAGAAATCAGTCGTCAGTCCGCACTCTTAAGTATTTATGAATATTGATACATTTGTCTTCTCACTCAATTTTCCCTTATCTTTTTTTTGAAATCTCATTTTGTAATTTCACAAATGTATTGTGTGTTTGGATTTTGATGGGTTCTTGTGAGTTGTGAAACTGTTAAGTAACCTGATGGATTTCTTGGAAGATTGAGCCCTGTATTTTTGTATATATGTATATAAAATAAGTGTTATCTACTGTGCAATGATGGAGTAATTGATGTCCCCCAATGCTATCAAATTACTGTAACTTGTGCATAGAAGGGAGGAGATAAGGACGTGTGCTGGAGGGCCACCGTTGGTTCGGGGTGTTGGTTTGGTTTTCCTGAAGCCTTGTCTTCGATTGAACATGCATGGTTTTCTTCTGATTTTTTCTTCTGATTTAAACTAGGGAACTCTGTATGTGAAATGATTGTACTCTATATGCTGTTATTCTTTTAATATCTGTCTGCTAGTTGTTGTTATTTGGCTTTTGGAGGTTATATTTGGTAAAGCTGCTTTAATGCTCAGTTCATTTGCAAGTAAATTTATTGCAAATTTATATTGCAATTGTCTGTTTCTATATACAACAAATAAACAAATTATTGCGTTTAAAGATATGTTTCTATTTATTCATGACCTGCAATAGGTTACATGTTGAAGACATTCAGGGTATTGGTTTTGAGGTTTGCGTGTGGATGTGTGCGTGTGTACTTTTATTTTGAAATGTCTACCCATTTCGATCCGGAAATACACACACTTGACAGTGATTCGCCCTGTAGGCTACCAAGCTACTGTAGTATGTAATTGAAACGGCAGAGGTAGAATGAAGCTATAGCCTAATCTTTATAATGTATCTTTGTATGCATGTTCGATATGTCTTGTAAAGACGTGCAACCTAAAGGTAAGTTTTGTACACTTACGATCAGGTCACAAAATCAATTTAGGGTGCCTGGATTGGTTTATCTTCGCTAGCTAGCTGCACACTCAAGGTCCTGACTTCTAATATGTGAAGTTTAATGTTTGATGAGTTCAGTTCTGTTTGCTTTTGTACGTTAGTTTAACAGTTATCGCACCATTTAAGTATGTTGGATTACACCTTTTCTTATTATATGGTTTGAGCAAGTGTCAAAATGACTATCAATGAAACTGAAAGTGATTTTTCAGTAAGTGCGAGCTTCTACCGAGGATGTAACATAGTTTGGTCAATAACATTTTAGTTGCTAGTTAGCAACAATAACAAGTACTAATAAACTAATATAACTCATTGACTCAACAATAATTGACGGAATAACTACTAAACGACGTATTCCATCCCTCAGGCGGTAATATCGGTTAGGGCTGCTGCTGTTGGGTGATGGTAGGCTATGACCCAGGGGCTCAGAGTCCTGCTCTGACCCCAGAGGAGGCCGCTCTTGCTGGGTCAGCTGCTGGCATGGTGACCCGGGCCCTCATCAGCCCCCTGGATGTCATCAAAATTAGGTTCCAGGTATGTTTTTTTATGATACGAACATTAATGGTAAGTATGTGCTAAGTAATTGGAGGCATAAATGAACAACCCTGACCTCAGTAAGTCATGAAAGATCTCAGCTTTGGCCAAAGGACAATTTTCATGTGTTTTTGTTTTGCTGCATATTTCTGATTTGAGTCACATTACCACACCCAAACCCCGAGACACTCTGGGCATGCCCAGTCCCTCACAGCTCACTGGCCACCATGACAACTGACTCATTTTATGTGGTAAACATGTCGTACTGTGTTTTAGCATGTGCAGCCTCCCATTTACATTTATGTCTGCCCTGTCTGATAGTCTGATCCCCCCAGTTGCAGATAGAACGAGTGTCGTCCCGGCAACGTGAGGGGAAGTACTGGGGTATGTACCAGGCCTCGCGCTGCATCCTGACTGAAGAGGGGCTGCCTGCTTTCTGGAAAGGTCATGTCCCTGCCCAGAGCCTCTCTGTCTGCTTCGGAGCTGTCCAGGTAAGTAAAACAGGCTGCTGTCTGCACACTATTTGGCGCTTGGCGCTTGGGTTGGAGCAGCATTCATTTAGATTCTATTCAAACCTAAGAAAATACGTCCGACTTATAGCAAGGGCACAAATAGCAACACAGACAGGCACTGAACTGTCCTGGGATTTGTCCTGTAGGCTAACTCTATGCCTTGACATCTAGGCCTATCACATGATAGTTAATTAAAGAGCGTCACATGGCATGCTCCGTTTTACTACAATCATCCTCTTGTATTTCATTGGTTGCCATTGCCGTTCCCTAACAGACCTTTTGGCACTGTCTTCTCCAGTTTGCCAGCTTTGAGGTTTTGACAGAGGGGGTCCACAAGAGTACCCAGTACAACAGTCAGACTCCTTGGGTGCATTTTGTGTGTGGTGGCCTGGCTGCCTGTTCTGCCACAGTGGCCTGTCAGCCTCTGGATACCCTGCGCACCCGCTTTGCTGCCCAAGGAGAGCCTAAGGTAATGGGGAGGGGGAGCTTAATTCATCTCTGTTCGTTATCACTAAAGGTTTGACAACGGTTTCATGCCTATTGTGGACTTTTAGACTGAGGCGCAAACGCTTTTTATTTTTTTCCGGCCATGTTTTCTCAGGTTTATCCAAATCTAAGACATGCTGTGGCCTCTATATACCGCACTGAGGGAGTGCTTGCTTTCTACAGTGGCCTGTCTCCTACCCTGGTGGCTGTCTTCCCCTATGCAGGAATGCAGTTCTTCTTCTACAATGTCCTGAAGAAGCTCATGGGGCCACCGAATAAGGACAGTGGCGGTTAGTTCAAATTAATGGTGCCATGGAATGATACACACACACACACACACACACACACACACACACACACACACACACACACACACACACACACACACACACACACACACACACACACACACACACACACACACACACGAGTGCACATATGGAATGGGTATAACTCACTGTTAGAGTGCTTGACTGCAGACCAAGAAGTTCAAGCCACCCTACCCTCATCCATCACTTTACATGAAAACATCAGCCAAAAGAATACAATTTATAACAACTGTAAATCCTGTCAGTTATGGGATATAGATCTTGTCTACCTGTGTTCGTATTTCTGCTGCGTCTTTCTCTAGGAAACCTCAAAAGCTTGGTTTGTGGCAGCTGTGCGGGGGTGGTCAGCAAGACCCTCACCTACCCCTTTGACCTCTTCAAGAAGAGACTTCAGGTAGCCGGGTTTGAGGAGGCCAGGGTCAAATTTGGACAGGTACGCATGCTTTCAAGATTATTCAACCTGCCATGGTTGTAACTGACTCATGGTTAAAGGTAGATGGAGATCTTGAAATGATGTTTTTTGATCGAAGATGTTTACAGTTCATGCCAGTGAAATACCAGGGAGTTATTTTTGTGAGGAGGTGGGCATTACCCACGTTGCATTGCTGAATGTACCGTTCAGGAACGTAGACGGCAAGGGCCTGTTTTGAAGGTATGTTGTCTCTGTCACGTCCAGGTGCGCAGGTACACAGGCTTTGTGGACTGCGTACTGAATATTGCGAAAGAGGAAGGTATTCGAGGCTTCTTCAAGGGACTGTCTCCTAGCCTGGTGAAGGCTGCTTTCTCCACTGGTTTCACCTTTTTCTGGTATGAGTTCTTCCTAAATGCCATGCACAACCTCAAAGGCAGGCGGTGAGCTCTGGAAAACAGACCAGTGGCACTCTGGAGGAGGATGGATTGAAAATGGAAGAGAAAAAAAGAGAGAAGAACATGCAATGACCTTGTCAGCATTGAAGTCAGTGTCACTGTTAAGTCTCAAGACACTTTAAAGTTCAATTGTGAGATGAAACTGGGTGTTTCTTTTTACTCGTGAGCAAATGATTTAAGTCCGTTCTCTGTGTCTTACGCCACACTGTGTATTTGTCTGGACGTGTTTCCATAGCCGCTATGATAGCGTCATGAATCATCTTTTCATTATTGGTTAAACACAGACCATACACGGAGTGTATGGACCAGGGCTTCTCGCAGTCATATGGTGTAATCTAAATATGCTTTTTATAACTGAAGGGTGTCTGAGGGAATAGAAGCATTGCAGCATGTTGAATGGGTTGAGATTCAGCGTAATATTAAATATCGCTATGCTACGGAAAGACAGGGATACAGACTAAGGTGGGTTTTGTCAAGAATTGCTCGGGGGGAAAGGACATTTGTCAAAAGTTGTGGTTTTATCTCTTTCCCTGTTATTTACCTGTCAATTGACCAGTTTCTGAACATACATGTTTTTCAATTATACTGAGATCATGCATTGGTCTTATATCGCCTAAGGATAACGTAAGTTTCCTTTCAACACTTAAGAACCCCTCTCCATATCATGCCTGCTTTCTGTCAGTTTGTCTTCTCTTTTTTTCGAAGCCCCTTCAAGGATTTATTTATGAACCTTCATCTCAAGAACTCTTTTTGTACCAATGAAGACCGGCTGAACCTAAACGGTCCTAACGGTCTGACCATATCCAAAACTAACAAAATTGTTGGTCCGACAGTATATTGCACTGTGTGTATGCTTAGCTAGTGACTGGTGCTCTGTAAATGTGTTGCAGGTTATACCACATTTTGAAATAAATGTTTATAAAAAACGTTTCTAATGTAAGTGATGTGAGAAATGATATAACAATGTCATTCTTGGAAGTCACGTCCACGAAGGATCAGTTGATGATTATAAATGCTTTGCACGTCAGGCTCAATTTAGGGCAATAATGTCCTCATAAGCGGGTAAGTGAGCTCAGAGCCATGATAGATTTGGATTCAATACCTGGCGAATTGATTGGCCGTCAATTCTGCGCATGCGCCGTGTGATCACAGGAAGAAATCCCAGGTTGTGCGAAATACAGACGTTTCGTCTAGTTGAAGTTTAGGTCAGTTTGACTCTATTAACGATTCTATTGTTTTCTGTCTAGTGCTTGTAATTTATGATTATATATTTTCATCAATTATTGTTAAGAAAATGTACTTCGCTAACCAGACTCTGAAAAATAAGACAGCCAGCTAGAGCTAGCTGCAGCTGTGCTAATCCGCAAACATTTTGATGGACTAGCATCCATCTAGTGTGGCTAACATTACTGTATACAGTTGGTACGAATCCGACCGAGTAATGCGTGTGTTCTCTGCTGACTAGCTACTCAAACTAACTTTGTTGTGATGTGACATTTTGCTGTCTTATAAACTTCAGCTGGTTAATAACTCAACGTCCGAGCGAATTGTCATTTACATTTCCTTCTGCCACCGCCGGTGATGCCACCATATCACCGATTGATAGTGATAAAATCTATGGACTTGCTTCTATCGTCAGAAATGAATACTTAGTACGAATTCCAGTCCAATACATGCTTAACAAAAGCTGTGCTACAGCAGGGGAAAACGATAGTCTATCAGGAAATTGTTGCTAGCATTGCATCCAACGACAGACGTGAAGCATCTACTAAAATGAGCTCAATTTGTTCGCTTAATCCCTCACATCCCCTCATGAAAGGTCTACTAGGCAGCCACATTGATGACTACACAGATTTGCTGCCTAGCTTTTGTTCTGAGGCTAATTGTTCAGTGGTTCTATTATATGGAATGTCGCCCTTGTCCACTCTCGGTCGATTTTGTAGTCGACCGTAGGTTTGCCTCATTCTAGTACATTTCATAAGACGATCGTGGCAGGTCAATTCGGTCTTATTGTAATTACATTTATTTGACCTAAACACATATAAGGTGAATATCATGATGTACTTGCTCATTCAAAACGAAATGAAACTACTCTGCATTTCATGTGCAGCTTAGTGTGACAAATCCCTGGTTGTTAGCGGATGCTACACTACATAGGATGGAGAACTCTGCTAAAGAGGACTACAAGATCCAGTCATTTGACTTGGAGACTCAGAAACTGTTGAAAACGGCACTGAAAGGTAAGCCCCTCCCCTGACAGAGAAAACTGATTAAATATAGGAAGTTTGAGGTAAAAATTGTAGCTGGATACTTTGGTCAGGCTTATGTAGTTCAGCGTATGCCATTTTGGTTTTCATTTAGCTAATTCTCAAAGCAAGTCCTTGTCCTCAGATCCCAGTTCAGTGGACCTGGAAAAGGTCTCCAATGTCATTGTGGATCAATCTCTTAAGGACCAGCTCTTCAGCAAAGAAGCTGGACGCATCTGTTACACTATTGTTCAGGTAAGTAGGACTATGCTTTTTGCTAAACTTATGCCAAGAACTACAATCATCACTTGACAACTGATTCACACTGTGACACTCCATTTGACCTTGCTCTCTACTGCCCTCTCAGGCGGAGGCCAAGCAGAACAACGGCAGCGCGTTCCGGCGGAGCCTTCTGAACCGCCTGCAGCAGGAGTTCAAGGCCCGGGAGGAGACGCGAGACCGCTCACTGCAGGAATGGGTTTGCTACGTCACCTTCATCTGCAACGTTTTTGACTATCTCAAGGTGAGAGGAAGCGGCAGCGTGCCAGTGTTGCATCCTGCTATGCCATCCATGATGTTGACGCTGAACACGGTGACCTTCGTGTGCTCTGAATTCCCAGGTCAACAACATGCCCATGGTGGCTCTGGTTCACCCTGTGTTTGACTGTTTGCTCAGGCTGGCTCAACCTGATGCACTGAACAACGAAGAGGAGGTGAGTTCCTACACAACACACAGTAGTTCTTCAAATCTCTATCGACAGATGAGTTGCTTTCAAATGGCGTAGATGCAAGACAACAAACAACCTACATTTAGTTTGCTGTTAAGGAATTCTTCAATAGTTCAATCCGAACTGCTCCCGGCTTGACTGTAGGTGGACTGTCTGGTGCTGCAGCTGCACCGTATCGGGGACCAGCTGGAGAAGATGAACTACCAGCGGATGGACGAGCTCTTCTTCCTGCTGCGGGACGGCTTCCTGCTCCTGGACGGCCTCAGCTCCATGGGCCGGCTCCTCCTGCTGGAGATCCTGGAGTTCCGGGCTGGAGGCTGGACGCTCAGCGACACGGCCCAGAAGTACTACTACAGCGAAGTTTCCGACTGACCTCGGGGCCGTTGTAGGTGGCGGACGCCGGTGGGCAGCGTGTCTTGGGCTGCTTTGCTGGATTGTTTTGGTGTGAGGATGTTTACGAAGCTGGCTGAAGCAGCCGATAGACTAGCCACCGAGCGATTAGGATATGTAGAAGTTGTTAAAAAGAGTAGATTTGGAGGAAGTTATCTTTTCCTTTTCACATTTTTAAGGTGGTCTGAAGGGGGTTGGACAGTGGACTATTGAGATTGTTGAGAGTTGATTTTTGTTCCAACTACCACCCCCGACGGGGAATGTGCAATTGACCCAAAAAAAAGGATGATTGTTGTTGCTAAGTTTCTATTTAGTTTGCCTTTGGTGCATCTAGCACTCGGCTGAAGATCACATTCCTCTTGAAGGCATATTTTCTTTTCAATGCCTTTTACTGCTCGACATTCCAGATTTCTGAAACGTTGAACGATTTTCACTTGAAGCATTGGAATTCCCACTCACGGTAGTCCTCAGTCACACTCCCGTCAGACAAATGCAGATAAATGAAGACAGAAGTACCTTGATTTGGGTTTCTGAACTACATGTGTATGGTATTTTATCTTTTTTGTAGTTTTAAAGATGAAATATGATCAAACTAATGTTTTTTTTTTGTTTGTTCCCTAGTTGGTTCGGAACAAAGTCCCAAGCCACTTCTCAAAGGCTTGCGTTCAGCAATGTTTGGAAGTGGTGTTAACATTTCACAGACAATCGGGTCTTGACATATGAACTCAGTTTTTCTGTGTAGGAATGGAAACACGGCATTGGACGATGTTCATCATTTGAATTGTGGACCAGGTTTTTTTGAAAACGTTCATGGCAGTGTTTCACTTAAGGTGGATATCAACACTAATTTACCATTTCAAATGTACAAATGGATCGTGGTTTGGCTAGGTTGGGATATGCTACACACATGGGATTTTTTCCAATGGTGAATTGTGCAGCAAACCTTTTGAAGCAGCTTTGGCGATTTAACAGGTGCCAATGTACTGACAGCAATACTCTCAAATCAGGTCAATGCTGGCATAAAACAAACAATTTACATGCGTTTTGATACCCATTTCTTATTTATAGAAGGATATTTGGTGCTACAAAATTGAAATGGCAGTTTATGCTTATTTAGCTACTGTTTTATTTGAGTGTACACTGCCACAAAACAGATTGTAAATTAGATAAGCAGATAAAACATGATAATTGCGAGAATATATTTTTCTTTTAGCAGATTTTCTAAAATGTACCCACCAGCAGTAACTCTTTGTTGACATGAATGTTCCACATAGTAATTTGGAGTGTTGTTACTTTTCTGATTTGACCAGTGTACTGACAGCTTAACCAGGATCACCCAATGAAAGCAGTGCCTTTTGGTTCAGTACACACAGGCTTGCAACAACTGCAGAGCTTTTTTTCTGGAGAAAAACCTTTTAAAGTGACACTAGTTTTCCATAACTGAAAGATGTATTACACATAGTGAGCTGTTTTTTTATTATTAGATTTCAGCAACCTGTACTTCACTTTTAATTTAGCTTTTTGGTTGTTTTTTTTTGTTGCTAGTTGTCAGTGGTAATAACGACTTACCAGTGATAACAATGTGAGCTACTAACCAATTAGCATGACTGCTACTGGGTACTGTCTTATGTCTGTAACCTACTAGTCCAGATATACTTATGGGGTTCAAGTTTTCAGGAGTATATTCTATATAGGTTTTATTTTTTAATACATATTTGTGTATTTATGACTATATTCAGACAGTACATAACCATTTTACTACAGCTGCAAGTGAAGTTAAAAGCGTTTTCCTGATGTCATGACTTTTTTCTATCTAATGACCAAATATAGTTGGAAACGTTTGTACATGTACTTATCCTGAATACAGATGGTTACTTAGTGGGATTAGTCTTACTCATATTTTTATAGAAGCATCGTCATCACTAACTGCTTCCAAATGAGAAGTTCACTGCTTGGTTTCCATTTTTTTCTATCAAGTACATTGATATGTTTATTTGTTCAAATAAATCTAAGTGGTTAAAGTGTTGAAATCAGATGGCCTTTTCAATATGACGTGTATCAGTGGTTACTTAATTGCATTTCAATAATTATCATTGACATTCACAGTTACACCACATAAAGTCTTTATTGCGCCTGTCACGATATTAAAACAAACTCGGCAACAAATCCTTGTTTCGATCACTGCGAAAACGCATCATTCTGAATATATCACGATAACGGCCTCTGGCTACTTTATTTACAAAATCCAATACACACAGACCAGATGCTGAGTTGTATCCTGTGAATCCACTTTTCCCTTCAGACACTTGGAAAACACAACCACACAAAGTTGTGCGTTTCCAGCCTTCAGTCGAGAGTCTGTTTTACCACCAACGATAGTGGGCATAAGCTCTGTTGGCTTCCGCCATCTTGTGCATTTCATGTTTCTTTTTGATGACGTTACCGTCCTTGACGAAGGCCGCTAGCAGTTCCTGGGACAGTTTCTCGTACATGAGCGTGCGCCGATGCTTGTTTGCCCTGCACTCTCCAATCATCCACTTCATAACTAGGAAACGCTTGCGGTTCTCACTCAGGGGGATGGGCACCTGCAGATGGGAAATAATAAGACAATGAAGAAAACGCTATACTTACACATTCTGTGCACTCAACAAGATATGTCCAAGAAGCGTGATTGAAACGTACCTGGTAGTACTTGCCCCCTTTCTGTATGCTAGCCAGGCCAATGACAGGTTTGCAGTTCTCCAGTGCTTGGTGAAATATAGCGTAAGGGTTGCATTCTATCTCTGCCTTGCTGCCATCAGGAGCTTTGTGGTATTTCTCCACCTGTATCCTCTTTATGGTTTCCAAAGTCTGTGTGGGGAGAGAGAGACAGATACATGCTCTTGCTAAAACTCCTGTCAGTGGCAAACAGTTGAAAACACTTACAGAACAGGTTCGCTTACCTGATTCATAATCTCTCTTGCTGTGACCTTGTCGCCATCTTTCATCATCATGTTGATGAATTTGCTATAAGAATAATAAAAAGACCCATTAATGTGATAAAGGAGAATTAAACTACAGGGGAAACTGCATCCCTTTTCATGTTTCCTCTTACTTCAATTCCGGTTCTTGGAATAAGGAGCTTGTGGCTTCACTTGTTGCTGCCTTTATCGGGCTGACAAGCTTTCGCTCGCGCTCCTCTTTCTGCTCAGGCGTTAATTCGTTCTCCGGAATTTCGTACACGTCTTTCCGTGGGTCTGGCTCCATGTAGTATGGATTGTACCTGCTCCATCTCACTGACAACACTCTGGTGAGACAGGTGTACGGGTTGTTTTTAATTGACGGTTATTACACTCGTAGAAAGCATTCCAAAGCACACCTCCATACTATGAGAGCGTTATACGCAATGAGTGGGATCAATGATCGAGTATCAGTTAGCCACCCAGCCAGAATTTCTTGTATCAAATCAGTGTGTATATCATATGATATGAGTGTATCTTGTGACATAGAGGTGATTTGTTTCCAATGCTTGGTCTGGTAACCGTTTTCACAAGATTAAACACGTTTTTCAGATGTTGCATTCATAGTAACTTATGCAACAAACCGAAAAGGCTCTCGTTACACTACATTGCAAACAACATTATTGACACACTGTTCGTAGCTACACAATACAGCTAGATTGCACCATCAGATATTGTGCTAGCAAGTTACGTAGGACAGTGACGTAAAGGTCAGCTATCTTAATAACTCACTGCAATGCAAACACTATCCTGTATATTTCTAATGTGATTCTGTATGAACATTATGAATTGTTTTATAAGTTAAACGGTAAGATAATTACTTGCCTCGGTGTCCAAGGTTTTAATAAACCTGTTATGGTCGCAGCCATCTTGGATAATGTGGGAAGAGATTAAGGACCCCAGTTTAGTATTTCAAGCTGATGCCTTAAAATAAAATTAAAAGAAATTCAGAGTCCCTACTTTTGTCAAGAATGAACATCATTATACCAATAAATATAACAAAATATATCTTCTAAATTAAATGTTCGAATATGAGCACATATTTGCATTGATTGGGTTTATTGGCTAAGATTGATTCACTGATTCTCGCGCACACATTGGTGACATCACACGATGTTTGTAGTGCTATGGCGTACCAGGAAGGGGAGACGCTTGAATCTTGGCTCAGTAAGTGATTCACTTAGTTAGCCATTAATTTAGTAATGATATAGTCATTGTCCTCTTGCATTACATTTAAAGAATAGCGATGTTGTCTTTATGCGAGCTGTCGTACTTTCTTTAGTTATCTAAAGGCAACTGCGTTCGATGTATTTCACATCTAGGATCTGTGCTTCCCACATCATTCATCCCTATAATAGAGAACTAGGGACTGAATCTGGGTCTGTTTCCTTTGGTCAAATCTAGCTGGTCAGTCAGTGTAAAATATATCTTGGGTTGTGGAACTAGACAGTGGTTTACGTTTTCAATTGGCAATGGAAAAGAGTAGCAGCTATGTTGATTTCCCTAAAACTAGGCTATTGTTCGAGGAAAGGCTGTAATGTAGCATTTGACCAGCCTATCTTTTGCTCAGAAATGGCTAAAGCACATACGTGGGGGTGACAATCCCTGCCTTGTGAAGTAGACCACAAGACAGGATGCAAAAGACGGAAGCTATGGAATGGCAATAGGACATTCATTTCATGGCATTTGTGCGATTGTTTCCCTCAATGTTCTGTCTTCTCGTCATAGATTCTATGTAAGATGTACAGTACCTCTGCTCTGCTTTCTGATAACAGACAAAGCCACCCATCCAAATAACAGGCAGGAGGACTGGGAGTACATCATTGGTTTCTGCGACCAGATCAATAAGGAATTAGAAGGGTACAAAGTATTTCCCATCAATTCAGATGTTAGCCTATGGGAGAAAATGTTGGGATTCAGTCTAACCTCCACTCTTTGTGTAGGCCCCAGATAGCTGTAAAGCTCCTTGTCCACAAAATCCACTCGCCTCAAGAATGGGAGGCCCTTCAGGCATTAACAGTAAGGACCTTAGTGATAAACGCTGTCTCCTTTCTCTCACTGCTACTTAACCTGCAAATCAAGTCCGCGCTGACTGAACGTGAACCCTTCTCACTTGCAGGTATTAGAGGCATGCATGAAGAACTGCGGGCGAAGATTTCATAATGAAATTGGGAAATACCGATTTCTGAACGAGCTGATCAAAGTGGTGTCTCCTAAAGTGAGTGGACGGATCTATCCTATTTTGTGCGAATGTTGTTAGCGAAACGATATACTACGTGTCGCCCACGGGGGAACGGCTCGCTACCAAAGCCGCGTCCTGTGTCTCCTCCCCCCTCGCAGTACATGGGGGACAGCGTGCCGGAGAAGGTGAAGCTGAAGATCGTTGAGATGTTATACAGCTGGACCGTGGTCTTCCCTAACGAGGCCAAAATCGGCGAAGCCTACCAGACCCTTAGGAGGCAAGGTGAGAAGACAGGCAACACAGTCTCCCGTCTCCCTACATCACATCCAATATCGTGAACCGAGCTCAGAACGGTGTGTTCATTCTTGCAACGATATGGTCCAGGTCTTGTAACTGCTGACCCAGATGTGCCGGTGGACAAGACGCTGATCCCTTCACCTCCAACGCGCCCTAAGAACCCTGTCTTTGACAATGAGGACATGGGCAAGGTGAGATAGAGGACAAGGCAGACCACAGCTGGTCTGTCTGCTACAGATAGCGTGTAGGTTCTCCAGTGCTTAACGGACATGTGTGTTTGGGTGTGTGTAGTTGCTTGCAGAGCTTCTAAGGAGCAAGAATCCAGAGGACCTCCAGGAGGCCAACAGGCTCATCAAGAACATGGTGAAGGAGGTCAGAGAGTAGTAACACCTTCATGCTTCCTACAGCAATGACCAGGCGCTTTTCATACAGACATATGCTTGTAGATCAGGTTTTAAGGTGAAGACATCTACACATAGCCATTCAAGTGTGCGACAGGTCCTGCACGTCGGGTCGTCGTGACAGTTCGCTGCATTTATCATCAATGCGTTACCGTTCACAGTAGGACCCAGGGTTGATTCCTGTACACGTAGCGAGCGAATGTAGTGACCCTTCTGTCCCTCCAGGATGATGCCAGAGTGCAGAAGGTCAGCAAGCGCATACACACCCTGGAGGAGGTCAACATCAACGTCAAGCTCCTGAGCGACATGCTCGCACACTACGACAAGGACAGGTCTTCCGAATCTGACAGAGAACTCATCAAGGTGCGTCTTCAGCTCGCGGCGTTGCGCACGTGCCTTGCCGACGCATGCCTAACCTCTGTTTACTTGAAGACTGAACGTCACTTTTTGTCGTGTCAGGAACTCTACAACCGTTGTGATAAGTTGAGACGTGCTGCTTTCAAGATGGCCACCGAGACGGAAGATAATGACACAAATTTAGGTGAGGTCATCATGTGCTTTTGATGTCCTAGTTCAACAGACCCTGTACCACATGTTAACCTATGGCCTTTGCAGGAGACATCCTTCAGGCCAGCGATGACCTCTCACGGGTTATCAACTCTTACAAGAAAGCTGTTGAGGGTCAGCCTGTCAATGGAGACTATGAGGAACCTAAACCTGTTGTTGGTGATGGTGAGTGGACCACACAAATACATACACATACACACAAGGAGAACCTTTTTAACATTTTCATGTGAGACACTTTCTACATGTCCTCACCCTCTTTGTGTTCGCCTTTGACTCATTCTCTCTCTATCCCTTTCTCTCCCTTTCTCTCTCTCCCTTTGTCACTTTCTGTCTCTCACTTTATCTCTCTCTCTCTCTCTCACTCTGTCACGTACAGATGCCTCAAGGAGCAGTGAATCCACAGAGACCTTGATCGACCTGGCTGGCATCGATGTTCCCAGCTTCAACCCTCCTCAGCCTGCCCCTCCCCCCCAGCTCCCAGACCCCACCTCAGCCAATCCCCTGGGTTTTTCCATCCCGGTCTTGCCTCCTCCACCAAAGAGACTGGCTGGGCTGCATGCCAGTCAGACCAACAGCCCCAGCCATTCAGCCACTGACAGGGCCTGCACAGCGCTGTCACTCCTCGATGATGAACTGCTTTGCCTTGGTACTCTTCCCCTTATCAAATCTCTCTCCTGAATGAATTATAGAAAGAAGTAACTCCATAACTAATGGATTAGTCTCATTTTTCTTTTTGGTTGTGACATCAATCATATACTTACATTCAGCTCTGTCAATTGTCAGGCCTGAATGATCCCGCCTCCTCACTGAACAGCCACTCCAAACCAAAGCTTGATGAGATATCCAATCAGTGGACCTCCTTACAGGTACAGGATTTTCTTAAGAATGGTTTTTGCAACAGTATTAAAAAGAAAAATGCTGAGATATTGTGTTGCGAAGAGCTGTTGTCCTTTTTCACCGCCTCCCGTTTTCTCTTTCTCTTCCTCCCGATAAAGGTTTTGCAACAGCATCAACAAGCAAACGTTTCACATTTAGGAATTGTGGCGAAAACCTCTTGCTTTGTCTTTCTCAGGCCCCTGAGCCGGGTGTGGATCTGTTTGGCAGCTTGTCTGGGTCGGTGTTCGCCCCTGCCCCAGCCCCAGCCCTGGCCCCGCAGACCTCCGCAGGACCACCAGCCCCGGCCTCCAACAGCCTGCAGGACCTGCAGGATCTGGCCATGCTAGACTTTGGAGAGCCCAAGAGGTGCTGGCTCACGTTACCTTGCCTTCTGTGCTGTGTTAACAACTTCCCCAGAGACAGACTGTTCCTGTTTCCTTCCTAAGTTACATGTCAAGGGAGATTCTCCTGCCAAATGTCTGTCCTGTCTTCAGCCTGTGTCTGGGAAAACTTGTACTGCTCTGCTCTGCTCACGCGCTTGGTTTTCCTTGTATTTTCCGATCGAGGCTCATTCTGTGCTTTTTTATCACCAGTTTGCCTGTCCAGATGAACGTCTGTGGTTTCGGGTTGGCAGTGGGCATGCCACCCTCCGTGGCTGGGCACGGCCCCTCTGCCTCCCTGCTGCCAGGCACCATGCCAGGCTCCCCTGCGGTATCCAATACCAAGGCCCAGATGCTGGGCTCAGCCCCAGGTAGCCCCCTGTTTCGCTCCCTGTCCCCCATCCAGCCCTCCTTCCAAGGGGGCAGCCCAGCCCGGGGGGCCGAGGTGTCCCTGTCCAACGTGCACGTTCCCCTGGAGGCCATCCGACCCAGTGAGTCCTGGGGAGGGAAGTACGAGAGGAAGGGGTTGGGAGATTGGGGGCTGCTAAAACCTTAATTGAACATTTGCGCTGTATTATTATTGCATCGTAGCATTGTATAGACAGCGTACTGTATGCATGTGTGCAGATTCCCATAGAAACACAGTCCAGATTTATACCTCCATGTCAAGATGGAATCAAATTCTAGTCTGTGATTGGCCACTCCTTGCGTCTCCAGGTAGAGTTTTGCCAGTGACCGCCTACGACAAGGACGGGGTGCGTGTGCTGCTGAACTTCGCCTCTGACTGCCCCCCTGGCAGACCGGACGTGCTGGTGCTGGTGGTGTCCACGCTCAACACAGCTCCTCTCCCTGTTCAGAACGTGGTCCTGCAAGCTGCCGTGCCCAAGGTAGTGCACCCAACACCCCTGTTATCACAACAGCCACATGACGCACAGGGCCTACGCAAACACGCATGCAGTGTAGATCCTGTATAGATGTCCTGAGGTGAAGCACATGTGAATCCCTTCTCTCAGTCTATGAAGGTGAAGCTCCTGCCTCCGTCGGGGACGGAGCTGGCCCCTTTCAACCCCATCCTGCCTCCGGTCTCCATCACTCAGGTCATGCTGCTGGCCAACCCGCTAAAGGTAGGAGACAGGAACTAACCCCTCACCTGACTTCCTGTAGAAACAGGGAGTACTTGGTCATTTTGGGAGATTCGCACTACCCAGCATACAAGATCTAGAATGGTCCATCGTGCCACCCCTCCATTTTGATTATGAATCTATATCACATTTGAGGCCCCTGGATAAATGTACATTGGTTCAAACGGACGTGTATGTGTTGCAGGAGAAGGTGCGTCTACGTTACAAGCTGGCCTTCACCCTGGGAGAGCGCAAGTGCTCAGAGGTGGGTGAGGTGGACCAGTTCCCCCCTGCCGACACATGGGGACACCTATAGCAGAGCCCCCACCATGCGACCCCGTCACATCCACCAGAGTGGGCCAGGGCAAGGGACACTCCATGATGGGGTATGGTAACCACATACCACAGAGAGAGAGAGAGAGGAGAGAGAGGGGGTGGGGTGGGAGAGCACTGCTGCAATGATCACAGTACCACTACAGTAACTAAATGGTTTTTAACATAGTTTTTCAGTTTGATTTCTGATGCATTAACACACCGATAGCTTGAAACCTCCGTGTGAATCGATTTAAACTGCTCATTTTATTGTATCTTCTTAGCGAGATGATTTGAGATGGAGAGGTTCTGCTCAAGGTGTACGGTAAGCTAGCTGCTAAAGCGTTGCAGGAACTACTGTAATAAGTAATTCATTTACTTGAGTTTAGCTCTGCCTACTGAATATATACTCCGAGCTATATATTTCTTACGCGAATGTAGTAATATCGTTGGGAAGTGATTTAGTTCAACTGACGTATCAGACAGGAAGCGCTCCGGGATTTAGATGAGCTTGTGTGTGATAGGAAGACTAGAAGTGGGTTGATATTTTGACAGGATGTCCAGCGATCATTCTCACTACATGCTTATAACATGATTTACGTGAATTAAATTATGTTTGTTATACTGTATTAGTTAATTGGTGTTCTGGGCCATCTTACAAAGTTAAATATGACTATATCGCATCTTGTCGACCATGCCATTACTTTTGGCACCATGAGGGTATTTATAAATTGAGAACATTCCTCCTTTTGGCATGCTGTACTTTAAGAGTACTTGTTTACGTTCCCTGATTCTTACCATCTTGTGTTATCTTGGCGTATTTGACAAGAATCATAGAAGCTAAAATGTGAATTTGTTTTGTTCCATTTACTTACGTTAGTATTGGAATGATGTACGTTTTATTTATTTTAACATTTTAGTATTTCAGTGCATCACTGAACAAACCAAGTTGAATATAGAGCGAACCACAATTACAAGGGTGTAGGCATTTGTAATTAAATGACAGAATTGCAACAGTGAAATTAGGTCATTTATAGTAATTGTGTCAATGGTGGGTGATGTGTTAATGTATGTGTATAATAAAAGATGACTTATCTGCTAGGCGCTGAACTGTACGTTTTGCTAAGGACAAAAGTCTGACTCTAACCCACCTCATGTTGGTCTTGACCTTGGGGAATGAGGGGAGACGCATAGGTGTATGCGTTGTACATAAACGTACTTGTTTTCTGCTGTAAGAGAGGTGAAACATACATCAATGTGTAATGTAGATCTCAGAAGCCATTTTGTTTTGTACATACTGTATTACATGTGTGCCATCTGCTGCATGATGAATAAATAGCCTTTCAAAAGATGTATGGTGTGCTTTGGGGCTGTGTAACTTTGGATGGTCTGACTCAGAACGCCAGCGTGATGCCCATGAGTTCCACATCAGCACATTACATGTCGATCATGAAAATCCTTGTTTTATTATCAAAGGACGCATTTTGATCACATTCGTTTATGTACAGTACAAAAATATGAAAAACAACTTTCTTCCAAAGCGGCCATCGTCAAGCATCCACGGTCCCCTCTTTCACGATAGCCATGGCCAGGTTACGGGCCAGTGCTAGCCTCAGCAGCTCAATCTTACTGGCCTCGATATCCTCATCCTACGACAACAACACAGAGATAAGAGTGGAGGCGGTTGTGACCAGGGCAGAGGAACGTGGAGGAACCTGGCGGAGAAGAGCAGGTACCTGCATGGGAGCGTCTGCGTTGGGCAGGCTGGTCCCTGAGGTGAGCTCCTCCAGACAGAACATCAGCGCGTGGGTCTGCTCCGTGGAGAAGATCACCTGGAGAACATGACACAGCAGACAGCATCCACAAAATGAAACTTCAGACAACCTCATCTAAAGTGTCTAATGAGATGCAATACAGGAGTGACTCCCCCCTCCCCACCCCAACTTCAGCAGGAGGGGGGAGGGGGCAACGATCACAAGCTGACCTCCTTCTGTTCCAGCAGGGGCAGGGCGTCTGTCAGCAGGGTCATCCAGAAGCTGCGTGGAGCGATCTTGGCCGTCATGAGGGAGAGGAGGAGCTTAGCGGCCTGTGAGAAATTCTTCTCGCCGTACAGCCGGTGGAACTCGCGGTACTTGCCTACGCGCCCGAACGCGTGACATGAGCGGAGAAGCGAAGATTAACCATGTATACTGTACATCTCTATGTCATGAGACACAATCTCAAGTTTTGAATGGTTCAAGCCTGATTCTGACTTGACTCAGTTGGACCACCTACATTCACTGTAATGCATGTAAGAAGAATCTGAGGTGACAAGAATGAAACTTGGTTCGATCGAGTCGATCAGCATCCATAGCTGTGAAACTGACATTCCATGGTCATGTTCCCTGGCCCAGCCCACTGGTACAATACAGGTTACTGTAAACCGTTGCATTGGCAGTGAAAAGAGAAGCAGTTCAGCACTCTGCCTTATCTAGAACGCAGTGCCTGGCTCATGTGACAGCACAGGAATGAGTGTGATAATAAGGCCGGGGGGACATTTGATCTGATCTAATGTCCTTCGGTCACCGTTCAGGCTCAGTCTTGTACAGAAGATAAGTGGATGACTGAATCACGAGTTCACAGTCGCCATGCATGTGTATGTTAGCGTTTCTGTGAGGAGCTCCGAACGTAGCTAGGTGGGTTACCCAGGAACGTGAGTCTGTCACTGAGCAGCATGGACGGCCCCAAGTTGTCGATCAGGTCCAGATCAGAGAAGGTGCCTTTGGTGCAGTAATCCTGAAGGAACCTGACAGGTGACAGGATGGATACCCAATAAACATATTATTAAAAGGCAGAAGATAATTTGGGGGGGAAAACATTGTACATTTGAGATACTTAAGATTTGCGAGACCCACCCAGACACTACTAATAATGTCTGACATACAGTCAGTTCACGATATGCCTACTACAGACAGTGGTTGTAAGACGTTTTCAAAGTAGCTTTAAGACGTTGGAGCAGAAAATGAGCTGAAAAGGAGAAGGACCTCTCGGAGATGAGCGTGGCGAAGGCTGCGTCTTTGGCTCGGATGCTCCAGGAGAGAGCCGAGCCCAGGCGGTTGTTCCTCAGAGCTCTCTTGGCCATGATCTTGCAGATGCTCCTCACTGGCAGTGCAGACAGACAAGAGACGAGATGCCGCCAAGTTATAACCAATCAAGAGTGCAGTACAATCAGGCGATTGTGTCTGCAGTCATGCGTGTCTATTTCAGGGAGAGGGGGAGAGCAGGATAAATATGTGCTGGCGAAAGGTGGAGCGTGTGTGCGTTTTAGAGGGGGGAGGGAGACGATGCTGGTGTGTGCATTTGAGAGCGAGTGTATGCGTGTGTGTGTGTGTGTATGTGTGGTGCCTACCTTGCTCAGTCATCTGCCTCTTCTCGCAGATCCTCAGCACCTTCAGGGCCTTGCGCTCCGTGTCCACAGGGACGCGCTCAATCTGCAGTTCCAAGTACACGCGGCCAAACTCCGTGCAGTGGTCAAAGTAATCCACCGCCAGCTGCCACAGACTAGTACACACACGCGAGCACATGGAACAGGGGGCTTAGCTGTGGAAATACAGCCTTACAATCACAGTCCCAACATTATGTGCTAACCCTTGACCTTCCTGCTATCAGGTAACATTGAGCGATCGTGCACTGCTATGTGAATGTCTTAAATTGCTATGTGATTACTAGGACGCAGTCATCAGGTCTACTGCATTGATCAGGGCTGTGATCCAGACGTCCTCGGTGTAGTCCTGACGCCTCACCTGTGGTGTGTAAACAGACCTGAGGCATACTCCAGCAACAGAAACTCCCTCAAGTTCGAGCCAAAGCTGAAAGACAAGTGCAGACCCCATCCGGTTAGTGACTGCATCCTCACACTGCTAGACAGCCTCTGGTCATGTTTTTAGAATGAGCGTTGATGGGAATGTACGCCTCGTCGCTTCTTACTGCAAGTTGTGCGACTGAAGCAATTTGCAGTGGTCCAGGAGGTCCGTCAAATGCGCCACAAACCACCAGTTGTTGAGAGCGATGCTAAAAGCCAAAAACAGCAAAGTTGATAACAAAGGAAAAGACAGGGAACTGCTCTTTGTTTCTGCTTGTGAGTGTTTGTGTTTATGTCTGTGCCTGTACGTGTCTGTGCCTGTACGTGTCTGTGCAGGTTTGTGCCTGTGTGGGTTTGTGCCTGTGTGTGGTGTGTGTGAGAAAGTCCTCCTGACCTGCAGTCCTTGATGACCTGGTGGATATCAAACTCAAACGCGGCCAGCAGGATACTGTCCAGAGGTTCCGGAGCATTCCTCATGTCCAAGAACATGTCCATGCTGGACTGCAACACACACACCATAAATGTACTGACACTTTGTAACACACGTCAAATCACACAAACATAATTCAATGACAGAAACATCAATAGTATCTTCGAATCTTACAAAATCTTACACAAAAAGCTACTTGTTTGCAGTTTTCCTGTCGTACGACAGCACTGCATGCTGGGTAATGTAGTTGTGGAGAGTTTGTTGTGGTACCTGTGCATAGTAGTGCAGCTCTGTAGGCTTTACTGTTGGGTGGGAAAAGAGCAGCCTGGTAACCAGGAAGTGATACCACGTGCTCAGCAGCTCCTTGTGTTCCAGTAGAATATCCTCGTCTCCAACCAAGATCTGCACATCAGAGATCAGACATGACCTCGTGGAAGGGCCGAGGTAGTGGCACATTTTGGATTGGCCTGGGACCCAAGTTCCAGGATCAAGACCTTGCAGATGACACTGACCTTACAGATGACTTCCAGGTGGGGATTGCTGGCAAAAGAGTTGTCCTGGATACAGTGGTCCACTTCCTCGTGCCAGTGCCTCCACTTGACATCAAACTCGGTCAGTGTCTGGGTTCCTCCAGGCTGCGTGACGACATGGGCAGTTTAACCATACGGCACAAGCCACAGCATGATGGCTTTAAATGGAGGTGTTAGTAGACACACAGCAGTGGCATTCACGGGTCAAACTGGAAACAAATGCATGTTTCCAAAGCGTAATATTCGGAGCCTTAACAGACCGTAGACCATTGAAATAAGTACTGTACATTGTAGATGGGCATCTTCATAAGGAGGTTGTCCATGAGCTTGAACATGACCCTGGCTGCAGGCTGCAGTGTGGCCTGCTTCACCAGGACCTGCCTGGCCTCGTCCATCCTCCCCTGCAGCACGTAGCTCAGCACCTGCACTCACCAAAAAGGGGGCGGGGGACGGACACGCACATGCTTGAACAGAGTCAGCGCAACGGAGGGAGCGAGCGAGCGAGCGGGAGCGCGCGCACGTACCACGTCCCAGTAAACCGGGTGCTCCGTGGGGCTCTCGCTCTGCAGCACCTCCAGGGCCTTCTCGTCCACGTCGGCCTTGTGCAGCCGCACCCAGTCGAGCAGGTGGAGCAGCAGAGTGCCCGCTGAGAGGTCAGAGGAGGAATCCGTTTAGTTGTAGAACCACGACATGCTCACGTTAGTCAGACGCAGGGGGGGAGCGGCTTAAGTTCGAGACCCAAACCTGGAGCCGCGTCGATGAACAACACCTCGCACAGGTTCCAGATCATCTCGATCGCCAGCAGGATTGACATCTATCGTTGTCACAAACAGAAGACACGGCTTGTCGCATACGCTTGCGTTTGTCGTCAACCAGAAGTGAAGGGCTTTGCGGAGGGCTGGACAATTCTCCTTACCTGATTGCTGTACTGCAGGACCAACGTTGCATCTTGCGTACACACTGGAGAGTAAGAGTAGGTTACTTAAAGAGCAAGCGTAACAAACACGTGGCCAGAATTGCAACCGTCATCGCGTGGCCAAAGCACACCTGCAGCCTGTTGAAGCTCTTCCATGCATGCTCGGATCACCGATCTGTAGTTCTTGCTTACACTGACAAATCTGAGGAGGTAAAGATGAACAGTTATCACTACAATATACATGCATTATGGAGCTAGAAGGAAAATGCTCCATGTTCCTGAGTACTGACTGGGGTTTCTTGTTCTTGTTGGGCTGATCTTCGTTGATTCTCTGCAGTCCGACAAAGATGTGATGGGACTCGTTGAAAAGTTTTCTTAAATTGGGTGAATATATGTCCTCATCTTTTCTGACCTCGTGGATGGGGGAACACTCCTGCCCTGAACTTCCAGCACCTGATAAAGGACAAGAACACAGACGTCAATTTGATAGGTTGTTCAAGACAACACGCTGATGTCATGAGTAATTGATTTGAATCACTACCTGAAGTTTTGTAGATAGTCTCATAGACCAATATATCTCCTGGACCCCATTCGAATCCCAAGTGCTTCTGATCGCTGTTCACCCCTGGAATTGCCTATGAAAGAAATAGAGACGTTCAGTTTGAATGGGTTACTATTGGTGTCAACGCACATGTTTTGGTGTTATGCTCTACTTATCTAACTTACCTAGTTTCTCTTCCAACCGATAACTATACAATAAACCTATTACATATGCATGTATATATATTATTATTATTATTATTAATTAATTAAAACGTAAAGCCACAAAGATAGTTGAAGCACCCATTCGGCGACTGCACACATTGTGACACTTGCTAAGTAAAGCTTAGCTACCTACGTTAGCAAGCTAGATGGAAGTGATAAATAAACGCCTACTTACTGTAGTTATTGGCTCGACATCTACTTCCTCCATTGTTAAAAACTATGGTACCAAAACACTGTCCAATAGTTTCAAGTTAGAGAGGCAAACAAAATACTATCAACATTTCAAACTATGAACTAGAGACAGAAGGCGCCTCAATCATTCAGCAAAAAGACCTTTGCGCATGTCATAGAAGTCCTTTGACGTGCCTGACTATAATCTCAGTATGGTCTAAAGGGTGTAGGAACATATCCCTTTCTCAGTTTCTACTCATATCCTGACTCACCCTTTCAAAGTATTTCTACTAACTTGATGTTTAATGAGTATGTAAAATAAGGATTTATAGATTTATTGGTTTAGGAATTGTGCAGGAAAGATTCAACATATACAATAACCTTTTGTTATGTTATTTCTTGATAAAACACACTGATTCAGATTGTATGTACAGATGCTCATTTGAAATGAACCCCTCCAAAGGGTCTCGTATGCTCAACGTTTAGTAAAGGCTATTTTACTTACTATAATAAGTAATAATTAACAATAATTCTTCATACTGAAATGAACTTCACATTCATGGACCATTAAGAGAGCTTTAAGTTTTGGGGTGTCCAGGGTGCTGTAATGGATTGTGGATAATTGGTTGCAAATGTTGAGATCCATGACATGAAAACAAGATGGCTGCAGATCTGTTTTCTTCTATGAGACAATGAATCCTCTCTCAATGTTCTTAGTGAATCTGTTGATTCAAACACATTTCTATTTTCACCCAAGTACATCATTAAACCAATAACC
Source organism: Plecoglossus altivelis (assembly GCA_036571765.1). NCBI lineage: Eukaryota > Metazoa > Chordata > Actinopteri > Osmeriformes > Plecoglossidae > Plecoglossus > Plecoglossus altivelis. Next base: position 10,379,785 of record BROE01000018.1, on the reverse strand, counting down.
CACTACACTGTGTATTTGTATGCGCACACTGGAAAAAAGATAACTAAACAAAAGGAAATGTTGTAAATGCGCGTGCACGTGTTAACGATTGCTACTTTAACGCGCACCATGACACTCCCGCTAATGCCAAGACTGAGCACGTTTCCTCGTGACCAATCCTAAACCAATGAAAAGAACGTTGGTGGAATGCGCGTGAATACGTGATCGCGCACGCAGGGTCATCAATTTATTCGAGAACGAGTACGTGCGCGCTCACGTCCATTCTTTGTGTGGCGGCGTAGAGAAGCGCAAATAGAGTAACCATGGCTGACGAAAAACCCAAGGTGAGTTCCTTGAAAATGTGTATACATTTTTTTTGTAATGTCACATAGATAAGTTAAACGGACTATAGAAAAAAACACTGGATACTTTAATAGCGTTGATCTTATCTTATTCAAGTTATTGTTAGATAAAAACTGCAACTACTTCATTGGATACACCGGAAGACATGTGAACGCGCTTTCATGGGCGCGTAGATTGCTCCTTGATTCCCATCCAACCAGCTGCGATGGAAAGCAGGATAGAATAATATAGTAAAATATCTTCTGAATTTCCCCTTTCCTGCATACTTTGGCGTATGACTTGTACTCTTAACCTCTGCAAAAAATTGTTTTAAACATCAGCGCTCTAACTTATCAGTTGTTGTTGTTTACTATAACTTGACCCATTGATTGCCACATTAGCTTTTGGCTAGCCTAGCTTCCTGTGGGGTACCTTCCTAGTGATCATTTTGCAAAACAATGCTTTGAATAAAATTAGACACACTTAAATTAAAAAAATGGCAATGGCTGATTAAAAGTACACAAACAAATCCTTCTGAGTTACGTTCACTACATTGTAACGACGAAAAACCTCCAGCTGGACCTCCAGTTATCTTTGGGGTTCCAATCCAGTTCATGCACCATCAACAGAAGTCGCACATTTACAATTGCAATCTTGCCATCGATCAAGAGGATACTACGGCTATTGGGGTAGTCAGACGTCGCAGTAATGTAGCAAAGTATTTAAGACTAGGATTAACCCAAAACGGACTCAAAATGAACAGTGCCGTTTGCTGTTGATTCATCCATGTTTATACATTACTAACTGGGCATTTATTCAAGTGCTTGATATTGGTACTTTATGGTGGTGAATATTGAAAACATTTTTCTGTGTAGAAACAATCGTTTGTGGCATTAGTTATTAGGGATGACTAAAAAGGTCTTATGTCTTGTTATGTTTCACTTGCTGAAGTATGTACTGAGAGCAAACATAATAGATAAAGGGAGCTTTTACTAATAAGACTTTTGTATACCTCTATTTCAGGAAGGAGTAAAGACTGAAAACAACGACCACATAAACTTAAAGGTGGCGGGACAAGATGGCTCGGTGGTGCAGTTCAAGATCAAAAGGCACACGCCGCTCAGTAAACTCATGAAGGCGTACTGCGAGAGACAGGTGAGTGTGAAAGATGCCCTTTGCATCTACGCATTGTTATACATAAAACCATATACATTTGTGATATCAGTGGTCCATATTGGGTCATCACCACACTGTGAAACACAATTACAGATCAAACCTATTTCATCATAACACATCTGTAAAAACTGTGTTCTTGATGTGCAGTGACCTCATTGGGACAAAACGGATTTTTGTCGTCTGTATGCCGGCAGTCTTGCTTGTATATTCCTCCATATCCACTGCATACTTAAAACCGTTCAGTAATGCACTGATATAGGATCCTTTGTGTGCTTCGTACGCAGGCGAGTGTATGTGATTCGCATGTGGTGAGAGTATAAAGAGCTGCTTGAGCGGTTTTAGCAATGCGCTAGTCCTCCCTCATCCAGGCCTACTTGTGCCTAATCTCATTGTGGAGTATCTCCATAAAATGGGACCCTATGTCTCCCATAGCCACTAAGGCCTTGGAATAAGAGCAATCTTTTCTCACTCTCAATATGAAGTTTTTTCTTCCCTTCCAATGTCTCTGTTTCCTCTTAGATGAATGAATATGAACATAGGTATGGTGCAGGGGATGAAAGACTGCCGCCTTTGAACAACAATTATGGTACATTTACATTGTGATTCTTTGTCCACAGGGATTGACAATGCGGCAAATCAGGTTCAGGTTTGACGGACAGCCAATAAATGAGACAGATACACCTGCACAGGTACATGTTGAAACTATTGGTAGTCTGCTCTGTCTATTTTGAAATATATTTTTGAGGTTTTAAAGTTTATTTTTTAAGTTTATTATAATGCAAGGTTTGTTGGTTTTTAAAGGGGGTTTGGATATTCATAGGCATTTACCAGTTTGGGGGTTCACATTAAATGACATACTTTTTTCCTGACAGTTGGAAATGGAAGATGAAGACACAATTGATGTGTTCCAGCAACAGACAGGAGGGTTCAACTAAGTACCTTACATATTCCAACAAAGTACTATCCTTATTTACCCTTCTACCACACCCTACTTCGACCCAGACTGCTTCTTTGAGACTTGTGCTATTGCCATCCCAGAATTAATGCCACGCAGAAGGAGGTGTCATTGTCACAGTTATATATAACTGCTGTTGTATAGTGTTTTTGTTCTTACTTTTGTTTTCATCCTGTTTTGTACATAAACATCCTCATCAGAGTTACCATCCAATTAGTTCAGATCATAATGTGGCAAATGTTGCAGGACCTGATTTTTAAAAGTGGTTACTGGTTAGCATTCAGAGATCATGTAGACTGGCTGGTTTGTTGTCCAACTTCATTTTCTGTCTTCTCCTTCAGAAAATTGGTTTTATATCTTTTTTATATAGTAGTGGTTGTGTAGAATAAACTTTGTCTCGCTCATAGTTTGACAAGGCCATACTTGGAATAAGGAAACCCTGAAGAGATGTTTCAGTTCATCTTAACATCTGTATTGTCAGACAAGTGTCTTGTTTAAATAAAGTTATTCTCTCTTTTTAACCAAACTAATTTCATTTTGACTGGATCTCAGAGTGTATCACATTCTGCTTTAGAGTGTATTGCATTCAACACGAAAATGCAGTTTAAACGAATCAAAATCTTAATCCCAACGCCTGTGGTTATATTTTATGGCAGGTAGTCATGTCTGTATTTTCTCCGTATCTAAAGCAATTTGATAAAAAGAATTGCCCCTCGGTTTCTTGGTTTATGCCAGCACATCCCAATGTGTGGGTGGAATAACGATGACATTGAGTGACGGCTCATGCCACCAATCACAGAGAAGCTCTTTGAGAAACTGTCCAACCAGAGCGACTGGAACTGTTGTGGGCTGATACTTTGTGGTAAGGCATAACTTGTCCGAACGCCCTTTTTCGCTTGTCTCGTGCGTACTTGAAGTAGAGTCGGGTGGAGTCTGCGTCTTGATTTTTGGCATCTGTGCGGCTAGGATTTGGCAAGATACACATTTTGCATTTGTACTTTCATCAATTCGATTACAACGCTAAGGCAGTGAATAAGACCCTCAAGATGACGACGACTACAACATTTCAAGGAATGGAGCCCGGGGCTAAAAACAGTTCCAGGTAGTCCTATGAATCAGAAAAATCTTCATGGACAAACAAAAGAAATGGGGTTCAGGCAAGCCTGCTAACCACCAGCAACACCACCCATGTTAGCCATTCAGCTAGCTAATATACTGTAATCTAGTTAACTAGAGCTAACCGTCTTATGTCCAGGCTGTCGATTTTTCGGGGATTTAACTGAACTCGTAGGAAACGTTATCTGGCTCATTAATCAGACGCTGTGAACTCTTTTCCTAGCCTATGTATGTTACTGTATCTTGCTAAGTATGCTACACATGTCTAGCTCAAGTTGGCTGGCTAATTTGGCAGTTGCCACACTTTCTGGATACTGTACGTACAGTATCTGTCTTTGCAAACGATTGTCAGACATCGAAGATACCGAACTGTAGCTGGCTAGCTACAGTACAAAATCTAGGATACATTGTGCTCCCTTTGTCCTTTTTTGGATGTATAGTTAACGATGCGGATATCATTGTCACGGAATAATATTTATTTTAGTTCAGGCCAATAGCCTACCACTACATAAAACGATGTGTTCACGGAAGTACTTAGCTAGCAAATACAAATGTTAAACTTTGAAGTCTGCGAAAGGACTCGCTGCATTTTCTCTTCCGACAGCATGATGCAGCTCATTGCATCTCAGTCTGTGCCACACAGTCAAAGAGATGTGTCGACAATTGTGTCAAATAACTGCCGTCAAATAGCTGGCTATTAATTGTAGGCTACATTTCTCACCAAGTTAACCATCCGTACTCCAATTAGGTACCAAAATATCGAAACGTCTTTCATCAAGTGTCGGCTTGCCGCCAATGCAGGTCATTGGGTGTGGGCTCAGCTAAAGCGCCTGCAAATCTTTACAGTTGACTTTATCTTTGCCGTACCAAAGCTTCTAGCCTAGTTTGACTGCCTCGCTGCTTCCAACCATTGTATAGTCTCTTTGACATCCCATTTTCGCAAGTTTACAACGAAGGCTATCAAAATAGCTAAATGTTTGGTCACGGTACAGTATGCTTTGCTGTTAGCTATCAGTATTTCCAGTCTTCAATGTAGAGCTAGTAGGGTTGCTGTTTTAGCGGGTGTGCCGGGTTTTGCCGGAGATTTGGATTTATTTATTAATCGGGCTTTTAATTAAAATATGCCCCTTTTCATTCTAGGGTGGGGTCTCTATGAAGCTTTTTCTCTTCACAGCCTGTGTGGAAAGCATGAGCTCATCTTAACTGGACAGGAGGTGAAGCCTGGTTTAGGCATTATGATTAGCTAACCTAGCGTGGGGGAGACGTTCTCTGCCAAACGCAAATCCAATTTCTAGTCTTGTCACCTTTTCCCGATTATTTCGGGATGAGTTTGCGAGAGCTATTAGCGAAGTTTTTATTTTTTTTACTGGGTCCAGTTTGCCTCTTGGACAGCTGCTCGGTGTCAGCTGGTGGATTCATCGGCTGTGTTTCTGAAAAAAGGCGATGCCGCGGGAGGGGTCGAGGAATGGCTCTGCAAACACATCAATTTCTGTCGTCCACCCGACTGTCCTCAGGACACTAAAGGGATTGGGGGAAATGTTTTCCTTCTCATTATCGTGTCTTCTTTGTTCAGTCCGAGGAGGACAGAATGTTGTTTTGAAAGTAGGCAGTTTGCCATCCTTGCTTTGGATAGCCTATTCACAATTGCCAAGCTAAATTCTCTTTTAGTTACCGTGGCTGTGATTTACAGGCAGTATATAGGCTGAATTCGCTGGCACATCTAATGCTGGAAATGAAAATGTAGCCTGGACTGGAATGAAAATGATCTTGGTCACTGCAATGGAATCTCGTCTGGGCTCAGAGGAGAAGACTTAGTCAGCTGTAGGGAAGAGACTGCAAGCGTCTGACAGCCGGCGCTCAGGGAGGGAAGAATCTGCGGGCAGAGCAGGACAGCAGTGTCATCCATGAGCCACTTGCGTTATTGTATTGATTTTCTCCATGCAGCTGATCACATGTTACACAAGTCTTTTGTATTTAGATTGACCTGGGGAGGAGGAGGAGGAGGGGGGGGGGGGGGGCGGAGGAAATGGAGGAAAGGGGAGAGTGTATGTCCGTTTGACTGTCAGTAAACATGAACCCTCTGTCATCCCACAGGGTTCTGCGGCCGCCGGGCGGAGCATCCAACATATCTTTTGGCACAGATGATGACAAAACGCCTGTTCGCAAAAACAAAATGGCGTCCAACATCTTCGCAGAACCTGATGACCCCCACGCCCATCGGAGGAACAACCCACCTGGTAGCCAACATTACTTCTCGCAGAAGCCAGTTCTGTTACTCGACTTCCAAAACCTGTATCCAAATCTCTCCTTTTCCAGGGTTAATTTGACCCCACCAACCCTTCTCTGTTCATTAAAGAGAATTGTTCGTCACTATCAACTCAAGACCTAAATTAAATCTTTAGTGTTGCTTATTTACGATACTTAAATAAACATTGATTTGTTCATTTCTTTTGGGATGCAGGGATACAGGTTGTGTTGCCATATTCCTGTTTTGCTAGTCATAATACTCTGTGTAACTAAATTCTGAATGAGTTTTGGGAAACTTATTTATGACCGTCGAGACGAGAGCATATATACCAACCAGACCATGGGTGAGAACCAGACGTGTCTTCCATGTATCACCATTATCCAGTTTAGTTTGTACCAATCGTTTTCATGAATGTAGTCTTAAGATGGGTCTTAATGAGTCTGGACAAGTCATCTGAGTATTCAGGACTATATTTTGAGGGAACTAACCAGTCATGCATATAGACGACTGGAGTCCCGATTCCTAGTCTAATGAAATCCAGGTTGAGTTGAGACAACTTTGTTTTAAACGTTGTTTTGTCAGCCTACAGTCTGGTGTTGCTCGGTCATTCTGAAGAATGACATACTCACCTTGACTTCTGACCTCAGAGACACAGCTGCTAGCACTATGTGTCAGACTCCGTTTTCCGGCTTTGCTTCAGTTGTCTCAGGGTCAGTTCAAGTTCAGTTCGGCTGCAATGTCTGCCTCATTTTCATTTGCCCCGATAAACCTGAGTGGTTGACTTTAAAGCTGGTTTGTCGGTCTGATGAAATGCACCAGTTTAACCAGAACTTGAATAACAAGTTCTGGTCTAACAAGTCAGGGTCTTTTTGTTTTCTGCTTTTTTCCCAAAAGTGTTGGCCCAGTTTTTATTGTGTATACAGCCTTTGCAGCCTTGGCTTTGCTTGGACAAAACATGGCACTAACTAAGATTCAGAATCTCAAGACTCCTTCGACTATATTTTTCTCAACACCCCTAATTATATATGTGGTTGCTGGGTGGTTATGTTACTCCAACCGCCTCCATTCTGAGACCAGCACAAGCACTTCACCCTACGTGTCTACTTGAGATACCCGAACTGACCCATCCGATTCTGCTTAACCCGATGCTAGGAATGAAAATATACGCGTAGATCTGCTTGGGTTTTCCATTAGCCTCATTTGTCTGACGGGTTCAGTCAGCCCTCCGCCCGGCTGCATCTGCTGCGTTTGCCCAGAGATGATATCACTGTGGCTTTGTTCGCCGCCTCTCCAGAGCCACTCTGCAATCAGAGCGCAGATTCACTGCTGCAGCCAGGGACTGCTGCCCTCTGATCTCGTTGTCTCTGTCAACCTCTGGAGTGGGACACATCTCGCTTTCTCCCCTTTTGTCTGCACTGTATGTAGCGCTTGTTGAATGTTATTATCACAGTCAATCTAGGCTAAATGACACTTGAAGCAAATCCATTGTGCCGTGTCCACTGGCCAAAGCTGCTGTGGTTAAAGGCAAGCATTCGGCGCCTGGATGAGCTGGTTCATTAAAGCAGAGTCTGGATAGAAGAGTCCTTGTTGAGTCATGCTGCTACTTAATGCTGATTCATGCAACTTGATTAGAAAGTGGTAATTTAGCGACCCAAATGGTTTCCTCTGTCTTGGTTCGTCTGCATGGGGTTAGGCTGTGGGAGTGTTGGTATACTGATCATCTGGACAACATCCACGTTGCAGATTTTTTCCTTTTGGGTCCTTTCTGGTGTCTGAACGATCCAGGCAATCGGATTTGGTGCAGCAAAACATGGTTTTCAGCCTTTCGCTCATGTCAGTTTGGCAAAGGCTCTCTGGCGACTTAGAGCTGTGTGAAATCTGAGCGGATGAAATCCCAGCGAGTGTGAATCAGCTCCGGTCGCTTAGGCTTACTCTCTACACGACTGCATGGTCGTGGAGAGAAAATGACTGCCTGCTTTCTTGCTCTCGTCTTCTGGATGTGAACTATCAGCTGATATTCTTGGCTTTCGCCGTGTTTATCGTGAAACAAACGGTAGCCGACAGTTTCCCAAGAACCACGAGGACCAGCGGTTCAGAACTTGCTAGCGCAAAATACTAAACCGGGGCTGATGGTCGAGCGACCTCTGCTACATGTCCTCCCCCCCCCCTCTCTCTCTCTCTCTTTCCCTGCCTTTCCTGTCACACGCAACTTCAAACTTTATAATAAAGCATTCATAATTTACCCCCCCCCAAAAGCAAAAGAAAATCATTTACACGCGTCCTCAAAACTAGTGCAGTAGTAGTGCGTCTTGTGAGCTTTTGTTGACTGGGTCATCTCTCTGCAGGTGGGCAGCCCACTGGGATCCTGTGTGGGGAGCCCTCCGCCCCCCTGAGACGTTGCCCACAGCCCCTCCTCTTCCCCAAGAACGACGGCCTAGAGCAGACCTCGATCTGCAACTCTGCTGCTAAGGTAGCGACAACGTGACAGGCAGCTTGTCTCACAACTGTGTGTGTGGTGTGTGTGCAGGGTGTCATTTAAAGCCCATTTACTGCTAATATTAACAGGGTTCTGTTCTCTAGATTTGGATGTAGTTTTTTTTGTTTTGCGGTCTGAGACTGAGTGGCCTCGTGTGACTAACCAGCTACCCTGTTGCTCTTTCAGGTTGAAGTGCATGAACAGGCTAATGATGGTAAGTACAGTGTCCTGAACTCCCCACAAGTTGCCTGTTCTCCCATTTATCTGATTCAAACTGTACAATTCCAACCAAGTAATGATAGCGTTTACACCCTTCAAACTGTATGGGTTTGCTAGGAGAAGAATCTGCACTCCACCTCCCTGTGTGTCTTGGTCTCCTGTCTGGAGTAAACAACTGGGCATGATACGCATTAGCCAAGTAGCGTCCGCAGTGAATGGTCTCATAGACCTTGGCAGCCCAGATAATTCCACTCTTCCTGCCCTCTTCCCCCCACCCCCCCAAAAAATTTAGGTCATGTCCCTCCCACTGTCTACAGTGCATTCAAACTCTGTGTCATTGTCCAGGTTTGTGTGTTTGCTGTGTTTCAAGCCACTCCTTGTGGACATAATGAATGATCAAAATTCACTTTGATGTGTGTACCTTGTCATGACAGCCTATGGCCTCTACTCAGCCACCTGTTCTAGAACCCCACTCGTAGGAAGAACTGTTTCGTCCCTAGAAACGATTTGTTCTGTTTTCAAGTGCAGGTTTGAACCCAACACACTGTTGAGGTAATGGAGTGTTTGAAAGATCACATTCAAAGTGAACATTATACAGTATTTTGGAACTGCTTCACGTGTTTAACTTTCTTCGGCTCTTGCTGCAAGACTCTCCAACCATGTCAAACACTGAGATCTTAGTCCTTAGCACTGATTCCATTATGGAGAAGAGCTGCCTCCATTAAGGGCTGACAAGCACAGCTGATCACTTGAAGGGGCTGAGAACATGTTCCGAATGCTTTAAACAGTAGAGATAAGAAAGACAGGCCATGGGCGAGGAAAGATTTGAAACGGCTGTCTCCCAAAGTGACGGTTGCTATGTCCGGTTGACTCGTGTAACAGAATGTCATGAGGACGGTGAGGCCGACCAGGAGCAGAGGGAGGAGCCGTCACAGTCCTGCGCTCCCTCGGGAGCCAGTCCTGCCGCCGCCACCACCGCTGGCGGGCGAAGAAACCCACCTGGGGGCAAGTCCAGCCTGATCCTGGGCTGAGACCTCTCAACCTGCCTCTCTTTTCTTTTCTTTTTTCTTTCTTTTTTTTCTTTTTTTTTAAAGAATGACCCCCCCCACCACCACCACCACCACTCTCCTTGAAATCCCCCCCCCACCCCCAGTGTCTATGTTCCACCGCCTCCACACTCGTCTTCTCTCCCATCACTCCAGACTTCAAGCCTTTTGTTTTTACCCCTTTTCTATATAAAAAAACAAAACAAACTGTTGACAAAAGCACTTTATGTAACTCTCCTCCCTTTCTGCCCATCCTGTAGTGCATCGCGCCTGCTGGAAAAGGCATGACGTTTAGCTTGTCTCATTCTCCCCCTGTTGTAAATGAAAAAAGTAATTAAAAAAATACAAATTGATGCGTGGATTTCTAAATACAATAAAGATTGATATGAATTTGATTAGTTTTTTCTTCTCTACATCTACCACATTCCATCCACATGGTGGCGCTGCATACCGAAGTTTCCCTTAAATGGTAGGCAAGAAAATGTGTTGCCAAATGTTGTCACCTATTACAAAAATACAATTGACTGCATTTCCCACTGTATTCTCCGTTTTACAAAAATACTTGTTTAACAGCTTAGCTGTTAGTCTTGTCTTTTTAATGGTAATTCCATAGTGCTCACCCAGTTGCACAACCTCCAAAATTGTTTCTTTTTTAAAGGAATGAAATATGCAAGCATTTTGTTTTAACTAATCACTAAACATGGATTATAGGATATTGATTTTAAGTGTAGAAACGTGTAATCGGTGAGTTTTGTGATCCGTTCAAACCTATGTGTGCAGTAATTTTGAGTGATCGAAAAACGTGTTCTGCAACAGGACAAGGATTTAAATAGCAGGAACTTGCTAACCAAGGGCATGTTTTCATGCCAATAGACAATGTGTCCTAGTGATGCTCTCAGCAAACAGCCACGACCGACTGGATCTTATCGTTGACCCGTCTGCCATCAAGTCCCTCCTTTCTGTGGGTGCAGGTTCTCACGCGATGACCTCTGCACCTTTCTGCTTTTACTTTGTATCCAGAGGGATGATTATCAGGCTGGGTGTCACCCTGCCCCCTCCCACCTTCCTCTCACATGCTTAACTCTGGACTTTCTGGACAGAGTCTCCACTTGATGGGGCTCAAACCTCGTAGCGTAACTTTCTGTAGCATTGCTAGCCGTGCGTGAAGAAGGAAGGGTCAGGAAGGGGTCTGATTGGTTTGTTCTTGTGCGTAAAAGGAATTGGGCAACATGGTTCTGTGGTTTATTCACCTGAGGGCATCTTCTCAGCTCTGGATTGTCCTGCTGTCCAACTGCTTTCTCACCTATTGTTTTCTCTCACTGGTTTACAATAATCCAGGTTGTGTAGGTAAGACTTAACGCTAATTTTGTAACATGTTTGGCTTGTAATTGATTTCATTCATTTGCAATGTTATTAAATGTGTATTTCATTTAACCTTACTCTTGATCATTCTTGCTCTGTTAAACCTTTAGTCAAATAACTGCAATTTCCATTGCATGTTGATTCATGTTAATGCACTGTTCAGTTTACCCCCTTCCTTCAAACAGAGGGGAATTAGATGTGGATGCTGGGACTCAATTAAACACCCTATAAAAGCCCTCCTTTAATCTTGAGTTTAAATCCCTTCTGAGTCTTTAAACCATTTCCCATTTCTAAATGACTTGCAGACTTGACTTCTTCCTTCTGTAGGGATACTCTGTGAGGATGAGTGTAACTCCGTGAGGATGACAACTCAGAGGATGACAATAACTCTGTGAGGATGAGTATAACTGAGGACGAGTACAAGTCTGTGAGGATGAGTACAACTGTGAGGATGAGTGTAGCATGGGTAAACTAGAACGCAGGGATGAAGGGATACAGTTAAATCTAGACGCCATTAATATTGAGGTGTTTCATGGTTGGGTTCTCATTAGTTCTTTATTCCAAGAACAATCGTGCGGAGCAGCAGGATCCTCTGAGACCTTTGCACAGTTTAAGTTTAAATGACACTCCTACTTTACAGCTGAGGCGGTCTTGTTCAGCCCAGGAACATCTCCTGCTCTCTGACATTGCTCCTTGGTTCTGTCTCTTTCAGAGGGGGGAACGTGTATCAATCGTTCTCCACCATGGATGTCAAGACTGTCCCGATGGGTCATCAACGGAGTGCTAGGGCAAGTGGAACCATACACATTAAAGTGATTAGTTAGGCCATCTGTTACCTAGCAGAAGTAGTACTGAGACACAGGTACTAGTAGTGGTATTTGCCTGTGGCATGTCTAAGCAAGAGTTGAAATGCTGAGTCACACCCAATGATGCAGTCTAAACCATTTAATTATATATAGCATCATGTTACAGAGCAAGACAGGACTGATAATCCCCACAACTCTGGTTTGTTTGACGTCATCGTTTAGTTCAAGGGGTAGAGGTCACAAGAGTAGTGCTGTGTGACAGTGGTGGTGTGGGTATGTTGCTGCCCCCTATACGTTAGGGACAGATGATGCTGTCGTCCCGGAACACCAACACCAAGAGATGTAAAAACGTTAACAGGCAGACTGCTCTCTTTGAAACCAAACTGTTCTCAGCACCACTGTCAGACAGTTTTTTGGGCATCTGTTCAATCTCGTATCTCACCATGGCAAATGTAAATAGTAGGATTGACCTTTATCAAATTACCCCAGAAATGTGACCTACACACATGAATATCATTCATATTCGAACATTGTTGTGAAGGTCCAGTTTTTTTTAATTAGAATGTTGCCACACGTATCACCAATTAAACCATTTAGCGGAACTGAAAAGGATCATTGGTCTTAAAGGATGTTAATCTGCTGATAGATCTGTCATCATCAACATCACAAACTGCATCGAAGGCCTTCAGACATGAGGAAATGTTTTCTCTTTCTACGCTTCTGACGCCTCCTCACCCTATCCGGTGGAGAATGCAGAATACAGAATACAGACATTACATTTCCTGTTGTTTGACAAGTTTGGAAGTAAGAAGCTATAACTCATGTCAGCATGTCCTATTCTTTTGCCTTGCTTATCCTTGCTCTCTATCCCACAGCCCTGTTTGGGGAAGGTTGGTGCCAAATATATTATTTACAGTCATAGCCTACTCCTGTCATTGTTGTTTCTAAATCATTCTGTTGAAGGCTGGGGGTTAATACTAAGTACCGATGTGAAGAAATGTTTGTTGAGGAAATGTCTCTGTGTGTGCCTGCGCTTAAATTGGATTTCTCTGTCTCCTAAAGGCGGGAGCAAAGTAGTTCGCAAAAAGGAAGGTGAATCTTTTAACATCAGCTGCAGCACCGCTAAGAAGCCGCAAGGGTCTCTAATACTGTACTCTAGCCTGGACAATAAAGAGACGCCAATATTAAACCTTGATCTGAAGAAAAATACACTCACCACAATACCTCACCTGAACGACAGAGTGAAGTACCTTGAGGATGGAGTCCCTTACAAATTGTCTATCATCATATCAAACCTGAAGATACAGGACACGCAAATCTACAGCTGTATGTTCAACCGTTTCGATCCAGCCAATGCAACGGTCTTCAAGACAGCGGGTGGGGAGTCTGTTCTTCTGGTGGTGGACGGTACGTACCAAGCTTTGAAACAAGACAATGAATAGCTAGGGGAGAAACATGTTTTGCAGACCGGTGGTGACAGTTTTTTGGTGTCTTGGTTTGCCACTACTACAGAAAAATGTAATGCCGATGAGTGGTCATCTTTACGCGACCATTTGCTCTTTGGGTCGGTCTCAATCTGTGGAACACTGTTCTTAATTGGACTCGCCGTCTACATCTGCTGGACGGTAAGTGTTCTGTGAGTGTGTGTGTGTGCGTGTATGTGTATGCACTTATGTCGTAAGTGCCGGCTCAGCCATCCATAATTGGTCACAAATGACCCCTGTTTGTGTTACTAATCCTCATGACCTATTGTGACATATTGTTAAGCCAGTACTACATGAGACAGGTTTTGAGTTACACGATGCAAATGGTATCGGAGGACTTGAAAGTGAAGCGTTCATGCAAAGTCAGCCACCTCAGATTCAACCTCAACTTACTCATCCAATAGGTGATAGGAAAGTATCAAAAACCCCTTGAAGGATGAATGCATTAGTTGAACATTGGCTCCATCTGTTATGTAGTTAAAGCTGTATTGCTAGTTCAACGTGAAACGTAAGACTTGATTTCAGATTTCACCTTTGCCAATGTAGGTTTGGTGAGGAATGATCACATAACTAATAATAAACGTCACATAAACATTTCCCCGTTTTTTATTTAATTCTACATTAAGCAACCTCTAATGTACGATTGTTGATATATGTTTGGAATATGCCCCCCCCCCCTCCCAAGATATGTAATAATGTATCTGTTAAGAATAAAATAAAAAACCTGCACCTGTTAGGATATGTGATGACACGCAAAAACAGACATCTTGTTTTCCCAGAGAAAGGCCAGACGAGCCCGGAAAAGAGTGTGCCCGACGAGGACCAACGATGTTTACGAGGACATGCGGGCCACGATTAGACGTTAGAGATCATACTGGAGCACATCTCAATGGCTGCCAAACCCTTCAGTTCACTGGTGCGACACAACGGGTCTGCATTAACTATTCAAATCTTTTGCAGAGGTGTCTGCAAAAAAGAAGAATTGAATGATCTGTAAATGCATGTGGGTTGTGTTTTGACACAGTGTATCTTTTCTCTGACTGACTATGTTGAATTTGTATTGACTGTATTGATATTTTCTCATGAACAATTCTGTTGTGTTTTTCTCTCACCAAACTTAGTTTTTGGTCTGCCATTAAATGTTATACATCGGTAACACCAGGACACACTAGGCTGTTAAAGCCCTGGTCTGCATGTTAAAGCTGTCACAGTACAGGGTTGGGCTTTATTGAAGTCACCTCAGGCTTATTCAAAATGCAAATGGCATGAATATATTGCTTATTTACATGGGCTGTTTACTTATAATTTGTTCTCTCTCCCACTATTTCATTAATAAATAATGATGACAAATTTCCTTGGTAGTTATTGTGGCTGTCAGTTGCATGTTGACTTTCCATGTTGTATGCCTGATTAGGGTTACAGTAGACTACTTAATTATCAATAAGTCATACAGAGATCAAGCTAATAGCTTCATAATGAAGAGAGGGTCTTCAAATCTTTACCTTTGGTATTATCAAGACCAGCAGATGATCATTGTCAATTACATAGATCAAAGTTGTAGTGTAGAGGTTTGTCATTGGACAACCTGTTGTTGACTAAGAACCTACAGTAAGTGTTGTAGTTAATATACTAAAGACTAGTAAATATGTTTACTTGTCTATTACTTTAAATCAAATACAAATGTTTATTTGACTTGCTTTGATTCACCATCTGCCTTACAGGGTATCCTGAGTTAACAGACTGACACAGCAAGCTAAGTCTGGTCAGGAGCAGAGCTCAAATGCAGAGGAAAAATCAAGTATTACTCATTTACTTGTGCGTCAAGAACCAAAGGGCTGAACTGTAAACACGTCTCGAGCAGAGATGACGGTTTTGATACACTTACTAGTGCTTGTGGTAAAGGTGTTCTGGGGAGTTTGCCTGAGGACATTGCTCGCTCATTTGTACAGGACGGTTTAGACGATGTGCAAAGATGCAGATATGTATGTATGTAAGCTTTGGTGTGTGTGTGTGTGTGTATTTGTGCTGTGTGCAGGTTCAAGTGGCTCATAAAGACTTCCTGTCCTTACAAGTTGTCTGAGAAAAAGATGTGAAATGTGTGCTTTGTAGACCCCATGACTGGAAATGAGACCAGGTTAGGTTCCACATGAAATGAGACATGTTACCACACAGCATGCTGCAGACTGCAGTTAACTTGCTGGTCCTATTGCTAGTCACTTCACAGTTGTGTTCAACTTTCATCTTGAACATAAGCACTTCCAGAAAAATAGGTAACACAAAGGGTTTTATAGAAATCTTCAAATATGGTATATAACACAGTACACTACATTAGGCTACACTATACAATTGATCTGATATAATTTCCCTTTATCTGAAACTGAGAGCTAAAGCTATTTCTACAAGACCCTCTGCAGTATCCATAGCTGAATACACAAACGTTTGTACTCATTTGTCCCAGCATGTCATAGCTTGTCTATATCAATAACTGTGTTGTGCTGAGCTATGTGAATCTGAAACGAAACAGCCACTCTACCAGTAAAAACAACGGTACTGAACATACCAAGAACTCAGATTAGGCATTTCCTCTTTTTGTTATGATTTGAGAAACGTGCCAGAATGGTGAAAACAAGGTGAAGCTTTAAAAGAAATCTCACTCTGCCCCCACTGAGGTGTTCTTATGAACGCCGAAAATGATCTGGAACAGGAAATGCCTTGTAGTATGTTGCCAAATAGGTTGACATAAGGGACGGTTCTGCGGGACGAGACGAGGCCTCCTCAGGTTTGCCCCCATATACAGTATCTAACAGGATGTAGTACAAGAATTTGTCAATTGCAGTCATCAGTCAGCACTATTTTTCAGTGCTATTTTTCTTCTTTTATCTCTCTTCTGTTTGTCTAAGTGCTTAATAACTTTGTTATTGTTTCGTGAACATGGTATAGGCATTCGCAAATCGTTGAGACTAGGCGCTTAAAACACCGGAGTGTGCGGTAAGGGAAACATGAATCATTTGTTTATGTTTATAAAGACATTTTCCTTGACAACCGATATGGACAGGTTAGCAGTGCAGACTGCTGGTACAACATTGCACCAGAAAAGGAGTTTCTTGATGGATAAAATGCTAGCTATGAGATCGGCAATATCCAGTGGATATTTTCAGATTAGGTCAGTGAATTTGGTGACATAAACTAAAGTATATACTGATGTCAAAACTGCCTGCACAAAGCAAATGTGCACAAACTCTTAACCAAAACAACTAGGACATTATAATCACCAACAAATTTAGAAATAGAGAATAGAGAAATAGAAAGAATAGAGGGAACACCGGATATATACATTTTAAGGAGGTTTAATTTTTCAAGATACATACAAGAACAGGGTGCATGGTGGCGGTGCGGTTAGAGCCCTTGCCTCCCAGGAAGGAGATCATGGGTTCAATTCTTGGGCCAAATCCAACATCACATGATCTCTGGGTGGAGTCTGCATGTCCTCCCCATGTTACTGTGGGTTCTCTCAGGAACTCTGGCTTCCTCCCACTGTTCAAAGACATGCATGTGATAGGTTAATTGGTATATTGAGAAATTGCCCTTAGAGAGTGGATGCATGAGTGAATGGTTGTCTGTGTCTCTGCGTTAGCCCTGCGACTTGCTGGCCCCAGTCCAGGGTGTACCCTGCCTATGGCCTGAAAGCTACTGGGTTAGGCTCCTATGACCCCTAAATGGGAACAAGCGGCACTGCAATCCCTCCCAGGGATTAGCAGTAGACAATGGATGGATCTATGGAGCATCCTGCCTCTAAACTTGTTACTTGTTGTATACAAAGTAACACGTTTACAAGCTGGTTCAGTCTAAGTCAGGCTGCTGACTGGTAGGGCATTGTGGATATGGTGCATAAACAACACTCAAACTTTTGTTGATAAAGGACACCACCTACTGTCTGCATGTACCACAGCCCTACCACATCCGTTACAGTAACTGCTCTGAAATCACAGGCGTTTGATTAGTCTTAACGAAAGAAATTTCTGTCAAAATACTTCAGCAACATGCGAAGTTATCTGGACAAAGTTTTTTTAATGATCAGGATGAAAGGCTCCCGTGAGTCGTGATTCCAAATCCTACCACTGTCCATTTATTCAAATATGTAATTTTGTCAAGGACTATGAGCACCATGTTAGAAAGGCGTTATGCATTATCCATACTTTCCAGTGATAGGGATAGACTTGTAGACGGACCGTGTGAGCAGAAACAAATGGAAATTTTGCAAATAAAATGTTTCTTTTGAATGTTACGATAAGGAGTTCAAAACATACCTGTGGGGTTCATATTTGTGGATTGAGGCAATACGTCATGATACCGTAAAGTTAGAATTTTGATTAAGTCCCTCCCCTGAGTAAGGCGTGCGAGAGCGCAGGTGTAATTGTTTCCATTCCCAGGAGATATCCTTTGACTCCCGTCTACCATTTGTTGACGGTAGATCAGAGAAACATTCACAAATTTACCTAAATCCACGACGCCTGAATTTTTTCACCCAGGAGCATTAGGAAAGTCTTTCCAGGATTGACAGGGAAAGCGGGAGAAAGCAGCACAGAGGTGTACCTGGGAAATCTACGGATGTGAATGAATAGCCTACTTGACAGCCACAGTGTTTAATAAATTAAAGTTATCATTGTTCTCTACTTGTACCGGTGCCAAGAGGATAATGAAGAAATCGGGATATTCAGGTTGGTTTGCCATCATGCAATAAAGCAATTGGAGCATTTGTGTGTGCTTGCGTGCGTGCGTGTGCGTGCGTGCCTGTGAAAATGAAAGTATTTGGTTTGAGTTCCCCTGTTTTGATGGACAACAGGTTAAGGCATTGCCACACTGTAGATCCCTGGTGGTATGCTTATGCTGTGCTACATGAGTATTTCACCTGTTCCCCACTGGCCTGCAACAGACAGAACTCAATGCTGCTGGGGCATTAGGTCATTAGGGTTTAAATGTACTGTTAGGTTCATAAATCGCCTGTAAGCTATCGCTAATTCTGTCCCTGTTGCCATCAAAGGATCTATAACTGGGCGTGGCAATATTTTTGGACATGCTTTCTGTTGGTCTGACTCCAGATGGTCTGATGTTGGTGGTTTAACGTCAAACCGTCTATTATTTATTTATCTACTTATCTTCAACTCAACCTTTTTGAATCCAGAAGAAACAGCAGAGTATAGAGGAAGTGACCTCATCTAAACCCAGTGCCTTTGGTCCTTAAACTCAAGCAAGTTGTCCACTCATTATTTACTGTTCCAAGTAGAAGGTTATATCCTAAGTAATGTTAAAACATGTATCAAGACAGTTGGTTGTAAATTCCTATGACTGACAGCTTCATAGCATAGCCGGAGGTGTGGCGAGATTTACTGTTTGTCTTCCTTTTGAACCGGCCGTCAACGTTGTTATTCTCCGCTCTGTCATTGGTCGGGTGTGTCTATACATTCAATTTGCATGTGTTTTCATGTATTTGTTCTCTGCACAACGTTGCCGTTTTCACATAGTTGATGTTGTGATTGTGACATAAATTGAATAGGACTCGGTTCTGTGCTACGAGCGGTTGAACAATGGAAGGCTTTAGACGAAAGTTAGAAGCCGTTATGTACGTCTGTCGTCATCCATCCCTAAGTACGATTGATTGCGTAATCCATCGGCCCACTCATCCGTCCATCCATCCATCCACCCATCCATCGAACCATCCAACGATGACGTCCATCTCGGTTCCGGTCCTCGATCCTCCACGCATTCTCTTTCACCGCCACGTCTCGATGCCTTTCCCTCCTGCATCTGGCATCGCCTTTCACCTCCCAAGGTGCATCTCACTCAGCGGTCGGAGGCCACCCCTGCTCACCTTCTTTACCTGCTGCCCCCCCTAGCCTCCTCCTCCCTAAACCTCCTTCTCCAAGTGGGAGCACACCAAGCTCTCTGTAACGTTTCCGCCATTTCGCCATGGTCCTCCTGGCCTTTGTGTGTGGAAGAGCGTCAGGTTTTTCCGTACAGAGCGCGTGTCAGATCATGCCGTGTTTCTCATCTCATTTCCTCCCTCCTTCCAAGGTGTGCGGGGCTGTCACATTCTGGGAATGCTTGTCAGAGCTAAGCTTTGGACACGGCGGAGACAGGATGTTGACTAATAACAAAAGCTTGGTGGACCTGTGTCTGATGATGGCCTCCCTAACTGGTGCGTTGGGCTGTTTGGACTGGCAACAGAGTTCTGCGGGCCTCGCCCAGTTTGCCAGTGTGTGTGAGAGTTTTTTTAAATTGTTGTATTAGTCCTACAACTCTGCAGCAAATCTATGGCACTTCGTGCAATGTGTGCGCCTGTGTGTGTGTGTGTGTGTGTCTGGGTTCACTCATGTAGCCTTCCTAGTTCAGCCAGGTCAATGGAGCTGCTCTCTGCCTTGTACACCACTCCCTCAAAACTGTGGATCAATCAGTAACCTGCAGATGAGTGAGAATCACTCACCCTCTCCTGAGGGCAGAACGTACTCCTGCTCTCTCACACTCTCACACGTTACATAAATTATATACAAATATACAAGGGTTGAAACTGGTTATTATTGACCAAAGAAGTGTTTGATTTACCCATAACAAACAGGGCATCACTGCACTGGATATGTGCTTTCATGTCTGATGCAAAACACACTACTACTTCAACCAGACAAATTGTAAGTGCTGGCCTGCATTATGGCTTTTAACCTGTTTATATTCCAGAAAGGCTTCTTTTTGAAGGCTTAAAGGTATTGTTAGATGGAACTTGAAAGTAAAACTATAAACCATGTTGAGACATATTTGCCCTCTCATCTTGTCAAGCATGTCTAGAATGTCCAAACCATCAATTTGACTCTGAGAGAGGCCTATGCTTAATGGACTACAGGTACTGTAACACACAAGCACAAGCCTACACACATACACACACTGACTCATACAGAGGAAATAACTGGCCCCTGAAGTGTGGTGTGTGGGGTCTTTCCCTCCAGTGGTGAGGTAGCTAGCGTGGAGCCAGGTCTGAAGAGTCCACTCTGTGTTTATCGTCTACTGGCTCAGGAATGCAGCTCTGTGATGATAGCCTCCTCTCTGGGGTGTGAAATGATACAGAGCCCAGCTAGCCTGTGCTCAGGGCTTAGGGACGAAGGAGAACTGGTTGAAGATAATACTCCACACAAACACACACAGTGAACACATGTTGCAAGCATGGGCATTGGCAAACCAACACATTGTAAAAAAAGGGACAGAAGTGTGACAAAAAAGTATTTTGTTTTTTAGACAAACACACACACAACGCACACAATTATCTCATGCCAGAGTAGAGTCATTTGTTTACTGATCTCTGTTTCTTCAGTTTGAAATCCAGACAAACACTCATAGTCTATCTATAACCTTCAGAAATCCTCTCTCTTGCTCTCCTTCGCTCTCTCTCTCTCTCTCCCTCTCTTTCTCTCTCTCTCTCTCTCTCTCTCTCATTCTCTCTCTCTCCTCACCTGCGATATGAACCCATGGGTCCATAGGGAGCTTCAAGTCCACTAACTGACCTTGATGAATTTGCATTAACTCACTCAGCTGATTAAAGTAGCTGCCAAGACGGATGCAGATCTCTATCTACAACACCATTGTTTTATTCACTGCTCTTATTTCCTCCCGTGGCATTTTACTGCTTACTCCATAAAGATGCTAATCACCGACTAGCATCACGTAGCTTGTACATGGACTTGTTTGCGAAGTGATGTTTAAACAACTTCATAGCAGCTTGGTGTATAGTATTACCGAGTTCCATGAATGACACAGATGAGTGAGAAATAGCCTCACATTAAATGCCTCAGGTTGTGATGGGGGGGGAAAAAACGAAACAATTTGCTGGTGTCTCTTCAATAAACAAGAACAGGATCAATCTTCACCTGCCCATTTAGCCATTCAGATTAGCTCTAGGTTC
Source organism: Plecoglossus altivelis (assembly GCA_036571765.1). Classification (NCBI taxonomy): domain Eukaryota; kingdom Metazoa; phylum Chordata; class Actinopteri; order Osmeriformes; family Plecoglossidae; genus Plecoglossus; species Plecoglossus altivelis. The sequence continues at coordinate 10,358,631 of BROE01000018.1, read as the reverse complement.
CAGGGGTCGGGGACAGGGCTCGGCTCTTTGTGTGGTCGAACCAGAGGAAAACGCATTCAGGTAAAAGACCTTATCTAGGCTGTAAAAACACACGTGAAAAATGACCGTGTTGCCGTCTGACCCCCACCCTTCCACCCTGCGGCAGCCTGTCACAGGAGATTCAGTGTGAAAGCATGCGCGGTGTATGTGCAGCATACTCTCAAGGTGTAATGAGGGCCATAAAAACACAATGGACGAATGGATCAGAGTACGTAAGGGGGGGGAAGGGGGGGGGGGGGGGGTAAAGTTCCTGCTCCACTTTGCCCTCTTTACTGCATAAGTGACAAGCCTCTTTACTAAACAAGCCATGTGATCTGGGGGCATAGAGTGGGGTGTGTGTTCTTGTCGAGAGTTTTGGGTGTGTGGTGTTGGCGTGCGGGTGTGTGTGTGCGTGTGTGTGTGTGCGTGCGTGGATGTGTGTGTGCATATATATGTCCGGGGGGCAAGCGCTCTCCTCGCACTCCTTTATTTTTACACTGCTTCGTCATCCAAACAATACCAATCTTTCACGTTTTTATCAGGCATGGCACTGTGCCAGCTCTTGTTTGCTTGCACTACTAAAACACAGAGTGCCTCAAGCCGTGGAACTTGTGTATGGTACAAACAGGCCTGTATAAGATACACAATTCCTTAAATACTACTTCATCTCTTTTTCACGGACCGTTCACACAAACGGGACAAGA
>BROE01000018.1:10293242-10357877 GCA_036571765.1 Plecoglossus altivelis | reverse complement strand
GGGGGGGGGTAAAGTTCCTGCTCCACTTTGCCCTCTTTACTCAAACAGTGACAAGCCTCTTTTACAAACACAGCCAATGTGATCTGGGGGCATAGAGTGGGGTGTGTGTTCTTTGTCGAGAGTTTGGGTGTGTGTGTGCGTGCGAGCGTGTGTGTGTGCGTGTGTGTGTGTGCGTGCGTGTGTGTGTGTGTGCATATATATGTCCAGGGGCGGCCAGCCCTCCCTCCCCTCGCACTCCCTTATGTTTACACTGCTCAGTCATCCAAAACCAATAACCAATCTCTTCACGTTTGTCGAGGCATGCACTTGACCAGTCTTGTTGCTTGCACACAAAACACAGAGTGCCTCAGAGCCCTTGTGTAGTACAACACGCCTTATAAGATCACACAAATTCACTTAAAATACTACCTTCCATCTCTTTTTCACCCGTTCACACAAAGGGACAAAGGCTTGTTTTCCTTACAAAATCGAATTAATCCCCCCCCACCCCCCACCGTTCTCAAACATTAAACTCTGACACTACATGGCAGCGTCACGAACTTGACCTGACTAGATCGGTCTCTTCTGAGATGTCCTGTGTGTGAGAGGGGGTGTGTGCAACACCTGTATCATAGCATGGCGGATGGTGAAATTTAACCGCACCTCTGTGTGATGTTGTGCACTGCCTGTGGCAGTACCACTCACCTGTTGGATCTTGTCTGGTGCCTCACACACACATACACACCCACACCCACACACACATCCTTTTGTTCCAAATGCTTCATGGGTTCAACTCTGCGGTTCACCAGCCCTTTTTCCACCAGAGCTTCCCAGGCGTTAAAGATTCCTCAAACACTTCCCAGCGTGTCAGTGTGTTTATCTCGGTCGTGTCTTTATATGCCTCTGAATGAGGGGACATGCTGGACTTTTTTAACCTGCACAAATGCTGTTACGTTTTTAATGGTAAAAAAAGCAAATTGCACACACATACCTGTAAACCTCTATATGCAGTCCACATACTAACATCTCCTGCAAGAAAATCATGCACAATATGTGTGTCATCACAAATGTGATGACAAAAATACCGCAACTTTTCTTAATAACATTCCCCCTTCCTAACAGACCCACAACACCATGCTTATTATTGCACATTTATTGCCATTAAGAGTGTATGTGTTTGGATTTGCGTGTGTGTGCCTGTTTGTCTTTGCATGTGCTTGTGTGTGTTCACCTTTCCATGTATGTGTATGCACAAAGCTGGATGGTATGCACGGACTTTTCCTACAGCGCTCAGTCATTCGCTGACGCTATCCTCATCTTTCCCTTGTGTACATAACGAACGTGTAAATGCACCTCACCACCTAGCTGAATGGGTGGATATTATAGAGGTGTCATACGGTTGGTTAGTTGTTAGAATAAACCTTGTCCCCACATAACTCAACATGATGGCCATTCATTATTGTAACTTAAAGGGATAATCTAGGGATAATTCTACTACATAGCCTAGGATTAAACGAGACCATGTGTTTAAGCCTTGGTTAAGAACAGGATGGTGAGTAATTGGGGCTTTTTGCCAGATTGAATTCACATTTGTGATGTTGGTTCATGTTTCTGTGAATTGCATCACACGTGTGCGTCGGTTACAATGCACGTATACTCCGCCACTGCAGGTTTGGATCTTAGCACAATTCCTTGCATCATCTCCAGATCAAACTCGTAGAGGGAGCCAACAAACTGGTAGCTCTCAGCGGTGTTTGTAAAGTAGAAACATCACAGGGAACACTAATACTGTACAAGCGGCCACTGATCGTTCTGGTTCCCGGTCCAAAGGGGTTCCAGGCATGGGCGTGTGGAGCCAGCATCAGTTCAGAGTCTTGATGGAGGTCTTAAGCTGGAGTAAGAGCAAAAGGTCTGGAGTGAGTATGCTAAGGGCCTGCAACAAGACTACGGATGTTCAGTTTTGGTGACGTTTGGTGAAGGCTCGTTTCCCCGCAGTCTGAAAGTGATGGACATTGTGCGGCAACCACAGCGGACACAGAGCAGACGATGAATGAGAGAGAATGCGACAAACAGAAAGTTAGAACTGTCTTCCTTTGAAAGAACCAAAATGAGCAGGTTCTTACTTTTCTGACTTTGTCTGCTCTTCAGCTCTGTCACATTTTATTTCTTTGTTATATAACACAGGGAGAGCATACACACACACACACACACACACACACACACACCCCTGCACACTCTCTTTCTCCCCCTGCTGGTCATCTCACACAAAGGTAAGGATGTGATTCATCTTTAAGGACGAGCAGTGCATCACACCGGCACAGTGTCTGTTTACGTCGGCAACGTCCTGTTCTCCTTGATCAGTGTTCTGGCCGACGGCAAAGAAATCTATGACACACTGTGTTCCACTGCTGGCCAATGACACACATATAGACACTCATTTGATGACTCAAAGACCCATGATTAGAGTCCCCCCTTCCCCCTCCCCTAAATGTTTGAACCAGCTGTTCCTGTCTGTGTGTACAGTGTTTTTGATTAATGCATTCCTGTTACTCATGCAAACGCCAGGCCAGTCGAACAATCTAAATACCTTGAGTCACATCTGACCAATCATTTCAACCACTATTAGCATCACCTTTTGACCTTTTATTCATGATGCTGTGTCACCCACTATACCCTCTGCTTAGGTCCTGGGTCAGGCTTCACCCCTGGTGCCTGAGTGGCTGGCAGGGATGATGCATGGGACATTACAGGGGGATTCATACTGGCGTTGATCCCGGTGTCTGCTTGGTTGGTTAAACATGCTATCTAAGGCTTTGGACATTGGTTCCTCCATCTTTATGACACCTATACCAATAACTGTCTTTGCTCCAAGTCTATCCCTTACAAAATGTGAGGGTAACTAGCCTATCAAGCTTGTTTTACTAGCTTCACATATTTCACGTTGTGCTAGCTAGCTGCAACTAGCTAAATGCTACCATTTTGATGTAGTCTCAGTGCTACCAACACATAGCTTCCTCCTGAGGTAAACATCTTCCAATAATTGGAGCTTTCATGGCCAACAATGACCCGGAACACTGTTGACTGGCATGGCTCTCTGAGCACTCATGCCTTGTAGAAGTACATGACAGTCAATGATTCCAGAGCTGCGGGTTATAATCGAGAACCTCTGTTGGCTGCCACAGGTTGTTCCCAGGGTCTGTGTCTGGTTATCACACTGATGTCACCTCTCCGGGCTCGGGTGGTGTTTGTTGACACACCGGTACCTGGATTCAATTAGGAGGAGACACAGCCACGAACTTCAATAATAAACGTGCGAGTGAGACGGAGTCGAGCTGACTTGGAGAAATGCACTCAGTGATGTGTGCACGTATGAGAAGATAACATGGGGATTTGTGCTAAGCAAGGAAATGATCCGTGTTTATTTGTTTGTCATCCGTCTATCTTTCTCCCTCTGTTTCTCTGACAGGTATTGCGAGGTCCACTAGTGGGCGGTTGAGGAGGACAGACAGTAAGGGGGACAGCTCCTCCATCACCAGTCCCAGTAAGTCTTAGACCTCCTGCCAAACATGACATAACACTGTTAACCTCAGCCATCTACCATGGTAAAATGTAGTTTGAAGCTGAACTGGAAGTTCTGTCAGGGTCTTCACAGGTACGGCCCCCTGCACTGAGGGACTGAAGGCTGAGACTAGATTTATTGCTCTCAGAGAATCTGAGAATATTTGGCTCTTAGAGAATCAGAGCTTAGTTTCTGGGTGAGAATAAGCAAGAGAGAAAGAGAGTCACATGGTGGAAGAAAGATTTTGGGTGTGCGTGTATGTGTGTGTGGGTATGATTGTGTGTATAATTGTGGATATGTTAGTGTATGATTATTTGTGTGCGTACAATTGTGTGTATGTGTAGATGATGGTTTGTGCGTATATGGTAGAGTGTCTGTGTGTGTATGATAGTGTGTGTGTGTGTGTGTGTGTGAGAGAGAGAGAGAGAGAGAGAGAGAGAGAGAGAGAGAGAGAGAGAGTATGTGTGTATGTGTGTGTGTGTGTGTGTGCGTGTGTGCATGTGAGTGTGTGTGTGTGTAATAACAGGGAGCTGGCATGAGGCAGCAGTCTGTGGCCATGGCTCACCACTGAGGCATCTCCCCTCAGTGGGAAGAGCAAACTCCTTCTGCGAAATCAGCATTTCGAGTGAAGGGGGGGAGGCAAACGTCTGGAGCTCTGGGACCCACACACACACACGCAAACAGTACACACACAAGCATGTGTATGTGCACATGTCCTTGCAGGATATGCACTCATGCCACAGGAATCTGACAGGCGCTGAGGCACACAGATACTGCATGCAGGCTAACAGACAGTTGAGGAGATACACACTGACAAACGGGGTTCTGGATAGACAACTGTGTGTGAGTGTGTTTGTATGTGTGTGTGTATGATTCCAAAGTATTTGTTCCTGTGTGTGTAAGACTGTGTGCGTGTGTGTTGTAATGACAGACAGGCTGAGACACAGGAAGTGCTCAGGGCTGCTTGTGGCCCAGCTTGTCAGCAGACCCGCCTGATGCTGACACTGGCCCACTGGAGGCTGTACTTATACATGTGAGGGTGTGTGTATATATGAGAGAGAGGTGTGTCTGTGTGTATGTGTGTGTGTTTGTGTAGCGTTGTATGTCTCAAAGCTAAGGAGGGGGCGAGGGTGGCCAAGGTAGGTGGGTAAAGGATGCGCCCCACACACAGCATCCGCCGGTAGGCAAGATTTACGAGGACTTTTATTAGAACCTCAACACACACACACACACCATCATACGTGGCGAATGCACATATAGAGATATATGCTTCTCAACAAGCAGTGCTGCGGAGCAGTGAGCAAACACACACACTCACAGTGGCTGTATTGTCTGTCCTCGAGTGCCCTCGGGACACAGCTCCCTGTTTGAAGAGTCAGGAGACCCAGGACTGTGGGGGAGCGAACAGTCACAGCCCGTTAAAACATCTCACCGTTCTGTGTTAATAGTGATTTAGTTCTCGATGTTTATTGGCTCCCTTCTACTCATTTTCGAGTTGCCTCTGGGAGGGAAATTTAATCAAGAGAAAGAATGGGCGATGTTTCAGACCGGTGAGTCAGACGCAGGCTTGTGTTAAATGTTCACTCTTTGAGCACCCACGTGCACGAGCACACGCTGACACAGAGAGACAGGCAGCCAGGCAGAAACATTTGCGCGCCCATGCGCGCGCACACACACACGCACATATACTTACACAGAACCACTCAGGTCTGTGAGGGAGGTAAGGACTGTGTTTCGCAACTCTGCAGTTGAACAAACCTAGGCGTGTTTGATCACTGGCTCAGAGCTCTGTTGCTTGCCAAGAGGCCCTTGACCCCCTGGCGGAGTGGGAGAGACGTGCCAAAGGTCAGAGTTCACCTGAGTTCCCTGAACAAAGAAGTGGCTGGATGCCAAAGCACTCCGCAGACAAGGTGGCTTGTTCTCACTGATAGTCACCGCGCAGAATTCACCATCACTGGCATTTGATTGGTCAGCTCTTAGAAACACTTTCTGGGGAAGTTAGATCAATGTTCCTCCCTAGCTACCTCCCTTCCCTTTACAATTGTTTGCCTTTAAAACAGCTGATAGAAAGATAATTACTCTGGTATGTACATTCATACAGGATGACTTGCGATAAATAGCAGCACGACCCTGCAGGGTACCATTGAGCCAGACAAGAGCAATTCATCACCAATAAGTAATTTAAGTGATATTATGTGGTATTCTGTCAAATCAGGTCAGCCAGTGGACAGCCCAAATGATCAGACTATCTTCTGAGAGGCTCTTGAGTCAGAGGAATGAGCCGGGTTATTTTAGTCAAAGGAGTCTGGATCACATGGTGCCAGAGTTGCTATTTTCAAGATACAATGCTGCCACAGTCTCAGGAGCCAGTGGAAAGGAAAAGGGAGATGAGGAAAGAGAGGGAGACGGGACATAGCAAGTGAAGAAAGAAAGAACAACTCAAATCCCCCATATGATCAGCACATGGGCATGTCGTCACTCTGGATGCATTCATTAGAGACCAGACCGTAGGAATCAAACAGCGAAAAGAGAGAGAGGGGGAGCTGGAGGGAGAGTGAGAGAATAAGAGAGAGAGGAATTGGGAGAGGGAAAACGAGGGACATAGTGGGAAGGGGAAACTGACTCAACGAGAGTGTAAGAGAGACGAAAGGAGAGAGAGGGAGGGAGAGAGACAGACAGAGAGAGAGAAGTCAGTCCACCAAAAAAAGAGAGGCGAGGAAACAAGCAGACGCTACATGAGGGTACAAAGGGAGTGCTCTGGATATGGAGGGGGACAAATTCTCAGGTAAGATATGACTCCCCTGCAAAGCCAGCCTCCTCTCCTGGGAAGTCTCCTGGTTTCAGATGTTTGTGGTGTGCTTTCTGCTGCAGTGGAAGAAAGTTTGGGGGTTTCCTTCTGGTTATTGTCCACGCTCTTAATTGTGTGTGTGTGTGCGAGTTGCTTTTTCCATTGAGCTCAGCAGGATCTTGGAAATTTTCTTCGCAGAGGAACAGTGTCAGTGGACCTGTCATGTCATGTGGTGTTTTGTTTGTCTGTTTGTCTCTGTGTCCGCCTGCCATAGACAGACAGACAGATGGGCGGTCTAATCTGCATATGTCTCTCGACTTGTCTGACTGTGTCTGGTTGTGTCTGTCAGCCTGCCTTTTTGTCTGGGTGTCTGTCTGCTTGGATGTTGACCTGTCTGTCAGTGTATCTGTCTGTCTGCCTGCCTGCCAGTGTGTCTGCCTGTCTGTGCGTCTGCCTGTCTGTGTGTCTGCCCGTCCATCTCATGTACAGTATATACAGAAGACTGCTGAGGTGGGTGACAGGCCAGTAGCACAGGCATGTGGCTTCCTCTGCTCTCTGTGGGTTTCTGGTTTTCTCTCTCCACCTCTCTGTTCTCACGTTCCTCTTCAGCGTCAAAACAGGAAAGAGAGTGTTTGAACAGTACTACGTTTGTCCCCCGCGACTCTGGTTGTGGCCGACACACACACACACACACACACACACACAGACGCACACAGACACACACAAACCCACATAGAGATGGGGCAGAAAAGCACCATCCAGTTTCCAAGTGATCCTCACATTTTCCAACGTGTCCCACGATGACGTGATTTCCCTCAACGGAGCCCGTAAAGTCTATCTGTCAACAGCATGCATACTGGACGAATTAGAGTCAGTCTGTGAATGCATGCACGCTGTATGCTAAAGCCATCAACGAAGCAACAGTGTCAGTCCCTTAATGGTGTTTTTATGAGTGTTTGTGGACTATTGCAGAGAAGGCTAAGTGTTGGCACTGAGGCCACGGAATGGTTGTAACAGCTTGCAGACATGGTGCCCTTTGCAGGGCTTGCTGTAGCACCTACTCAGTGTCTGAACCCGGGTGAGATCACCAGCAACTTTTTGCGCGTGGAGGTGGTATCGCGACCAAACGTCCCCACCCCCCCCCCGCTGCTGGCCCCCCTCCCACACCCCCCACCACCCCCTTCTCTCCCAGAGTGGCCCCCCAGTCTCCAGGTGCTTCCTATTGGGAGCCGTGATGGCTTCTACAGCCCAGTCAGAGAGAAAGAGAGTGCGTGTGTTTGTGTGTGTGTGTTTGTGTGTGTGTGTGTGTGTGTAGGAGAGTACAGCTGAATGATGACAAGTCAACCACGGTTCTACGGGCTGATATCTCCTTCGCTGACCTCTATCTGACCATCCCAGGAGCGGTTGCTATTGGGCTGCACGCAGCTCCACAACCATCCCAGAGAGCAATCAATCTCACATTAGTCCTGCATCATCCTAATGGTATCTTGTCCTATATGTGCATTGGATTCACACATTTTGCCAAGTTGAATTTTACTGTTGGTTTGTGTCATATCCATAAGATGTTTCCTTAAAAAATATACAAAATTAATTTTTTTCACAATACAAAACGGCAGTATCAGCTGCGACTGAATTTCAATTGCAACTAGTGTGACACTTGCAAAACAACCCCAACTCTGTTTACCCCATGACTGAGACATGGCCCCCAGGCCCCCAGGTCTCCACCCCAGGCCCCTGGCCCCCAGCTCCCCAGCCATCCCTGCAGTCTCTCCAATGAGAACGGAAACGGCAAACAATACTTGGTATCACCACAAGATGGGGGCATTTAGTTAGCAAACAAATTCCATCCAGCATCGTAAACTGCTTTTTTAGTGTCCTTCTCTATCCAACTGCAGAGATAGTGTATGAAAGGAGAGTTTCAAAGTCATGGTAGGTCTTTATCCGTCGGCCCTCTGCTTGTTTTTAGTCTCAGACTCTGTCTCTGACTATTTCGAGTACTGGAGAGGAGGTTTTATTGGGGAATTTGTGGGCAGAGCTACTTCCTGGTTGACTGTGTCTGGTGTTTTGGGTGGGTTACCATGGAGATGAGCTGAGTAGAACAATATGTGTCTGCCGCTGTGAGGCCGTCGAGGTCGTTGATTATAATGCTGGCCTGTTGACGTGCTAACAGTGTTATTATGGTGGGGAAAGACATGGAAGAAGAAGAAAGGGGGAGAGAGCAAGGAGAGGAGAGGGAGAGAAGAAGAGAGGACTATTGAGAGCCACCCCTGATGGAGGACAGCTGCTCACTTTAAGAGTCATTCCATCTCCATGTGTGAGGAATAACACAGGCACACACTCATGCTAATACGCTGTCCTTTTGGACATACAACATCCACTGGGGATATGTGGGCAAGTTTGTAGTCTGATACACACACAATCTCTCTCACTCTCTCTCTCTGTCTCTCTGTCTCTCTCTCTGTCTCTCTCTGTCTCTCTCTTTGTCTCTGTCTGTCTGTCTGTCTGTCTGTCTGTCTGTCTCTCTCTCTCTCTCTCTCTCTCTCTCTCTCTCTCTCTCTCTCTCTCTCTCTCTCTCTCTCTCTCTGTGAAGCAGCCTGGAAGTGTGGGTGTGTATGTGTGTTTGTGACCGTACCGTTTGCATGGGCACATTTTTCCAGCAGGTGCTGTGTTTGATTAAGGTTTGGGTTTGTCAGGCCTGGCCTCATGCTGTGACTTTGCTTAAGGACAGCTGTGAGCGCAGCTGTGCATATGTGTGTGTTTGTCCATGTGTGTTTGGGTGGCAGCGGGGGTGGGGGGGGCTTTCATGTATGTGCGTGCGTACGTGCGCCTGTGCCCGTGTAATATGCGTGTATGGCTGAGGGTTCACGTGCGTTGAGATTCAAACTTACAAACAGTAGTTTTCAGCTTACATTTCAGTTCTCATAGCTTAGCCACATATGCCCCGTCTAGGGAATGTACAGTGTAGTATCGCACACTACATAACACATGGTTTCACATGATTTCATATCACTGGGATATTTCAGCTATTCATCATGGTATTTGACCAGTATTCTGTTTCTCAGAGCCCAACTCTCTTGGTGCAGGCATGTCTGGTTGTGTTTACTGAATTCTGCTCCTTATATTAGTCATGCAAGAGCTGCATTCACTCACAAACTCCCCCTACCACCACACACACACACACACACACACACACACACACATACACACACACATACACACACAGGCGTGGGCGCACACACATACTGACACACCACTTGCTAGTTTCCATCAAAACAAGGTTTGGGATTTCCTCAAACTCTGTCTCTCTCCCGTACATTGTAATCATGTCAGCTCAATGGCACTCCTACAACATGCTCTTCCTCTCCACCTCCGCTTCACTTCCTCCTCTCGCCCTTCCCCTTCTGTCTCTCCCCTCCCCTCCCTCCATCTCCCTCATTTTTCTCTCCAACTCAGCCTGAGTCAGGTTAGACCTGCTTATTATGGGGTTGCCATGCAAACAGAGCAGGGAAACACGGTGGTAACCAAGGAGAGGAGTCCAGAGTACAGATGGCATCTGGGTAAGGTGTGATCAGAACATAGAGAGTAGGAGAGAGAAAGAGAAGGTTGGGGGGGGAAACAGACCGAAAGAGAGAGGGGGAGAGAGACATCCAAAGATACAGAGAAGATGTACCCTGTAGTGTAAATGTTAAATCTGCTGACCCTTCTGACTGTGGTGTGTGAAACAGTAGCAGATTGTTTCAGGTGGGTGTCCACCTGACATCCTCACTTCCCACACAGTCACCCTGTGTCCTCTGACAAACTCACCCTGACAAAGAGCACCCATTCCCTTAGGTTTTTAAGATGTTGTTACATAATCATAGCTAACACCAATGATGTCCTCCTCATGACCCTGTCTCCATGTCCCCTGCCTCACAAGTTGACTGTCTCTTTCTTGCTGCCTTTCTGTTTTCTTCCTCCTCGTCTCCCTGCCCCCTGTCTCCTTCCCTTCCTGTTCCCAGTCTCCCCGACCTCCCGGTCTCACTGTCCCCCTGCTTCACCGTCTCCTTCCCTTCCAGTCGCCTGTCTCCCTGCCTCCCTGTCTCCCTGTCTTTCAGTCCCCTGTCTCCCTGACTCAGTCCTCTGTCTCCCTGACTCTCTGAATCAGTCCCCTGCTTTCTTGTCTCCCAGTCCACTGTCATCCCTTCTTCCCATACCCTCTCTCTCTGACTCCCTGTCTCCCTGTCTTCCGGTCTACTTATCCTACAGTCAAAGCTGTGGCAGGACGTCCCTTCTCTGCGTCTCAGATTCTTGAGATAGAGACAGGTTCCAGTTTGCAGTGGGCTCCAGCAATACCGTCAGCCGGCAGGGAAATCCACATACTCTGTCCTCGGGAGGGGGCGAGGCTGGCGCCAACGTCTGGAACAGGCGTGGCGGAGGGGGGCGATTCTAACCTGTCGATGCCCTGGCAACAGCTCTGCCACCCTGGAATCTGTTTATAGAAACTTGCCTTCGCTCCTCTCTTTCTCGCTCCCAGACTCTCCTCTTCCAGTTCACCACAAGGCAGGTGAACAGACTGCCAAAGCCAGGGTTCCTTTTAGAAGGGGCTAGCTGACTATAACATTACACCAGACAACTGGAGCCAGTTGTCTGTGGCTTTCATAGTACAGTAAAAACAATACATCATTAAATACGTATTATTTCCAGTCCCTGGAGTAAGTCTCCAGTCCTTAACCCTAACCCCGTTTATAAGCCTCATCCAGAAAACCAAGAAATCCTTTGCAGACTCTTATGTGCAATATGTATTAATGTAAAGTGAAGGTTGGCTTCAGGACAACCTCCCTCAGTTAGCATCAGGAGATGGTTTGAGGGTCTTCTGAGTATTTTCTGTATCTGGAAGCAAGCCAAAGACTTTGATCTCCACTGTGTAACCCAGCCCTGGGGGTAAACGGTGAAGGAGGTGATGTCTGCGGTGACCTTGTGTGACCTGATGGAAGGACGCCAGAACAGAATCACTTCCTGCCAGATACGGTCCATAATTCTCAGCACAGGGTGCATGAACGCTGGCAGTTCATTGTCAACAACGTGACAATCCAAGCAATCTTTTGTTTTTGTTTTTTTCGTACCAGCGTAATATACGTGCTAACTGATGCTGTCCAGACTTTGGTGTCGATTCAAATGTGAGAAAATAGCTGCTAAAAGTAATCCCTCTTAGCCTAACTACTCTGTCAGGATGTTCTGCAGAGGATATGACTTGCAAACACGTTTGGCACATACTGCTTTAGAGGACAACATGTTCAAACGCGGTGTGTGGTGTTTGTGTGCGTATGTGTGTGAGTGTGTGTGCGGTGCAGAAACCGAGCAGAATGTGGAACACAGGTGCTGGAGGTGTGCGGGGGTGTGGGTGTGGGTGTGGGTGTGTGGGTGTGGGTGTGTGGGTGTGACACAGAGCAGATTGTCTTGTGAAGGATTCTCTAAATCTCTCCGTCCATATCACGTTCCGTATCCTGTTACAGTGAGACGATCGCAAACACTCACTTCTGGCCACGATGTCCATGGAGACACAGCCTCCTCACTTTGTAGAACCAATACTGACATCTAGCGGAGATTCTGTGCTGTTGTCTAAGTACATGCACACGAGTGCGTAAACATGTGCCTTATGGAGTCATTCTGCTGTTGTAAGCATTTGGCAATGCATCATTAAGAGTAAGTAGAGGTTGGTTGACAGGTTTTACGGTAAAGAAACTGGGACACACACACAGGTACATACACACACTGGGAACACCACTATGGTGGAGGAGAAGGGAAAATTGGACTCAGGTTATTTCTAACTGGTGTGGTGAGTGGCTATACCTGGAACCTGAAGGCTTTAGCTGCCACTCAGATAACCAGACCTTAGATCAGCCAGTTCCAACCCACACCATACCACTACTGCAATATACAAGTGCTAAACAGACAATCACCGTGACACTATTATACACATAATACACATTAGCAGAATAACCACAGAGGTTGCAGCTGCCAACTCTGTTTTACTAGACTACCTTCAAGATTTCTGGTTTCTGAAAAATCAGCTGGTTGTAAATCGTCTAGTTCAACACCCATATCCTCCTAACATCTCTTTGAAGTCGTTTTTCACTCCTTCTCTCCATTCTTCTGCCCTCAAGCGACGTTCTCTGCATGTGCAGTGCGTGTCTCCTCCCTGTTGAGACAGCAGTCCCCCGTGGTGGACGCGGGAGAGTTATGAGGCCGCGAAAGAGACAGATACCGATCGCTACACACAATGCACACAGAGACATGCACACAGACGTGTTGATCTTTCTCTTTTTTTCCCCGCTCTCTGTCTTTTTGACTGTCTCTCGCTCTTTCTTCCTTTCTTTCTTTCTTTCTACGTCTGTCTATTCTGTCTCACCTAGTAAAGGCAAGCTACTGTTATGAGAGGAGCCGCTAACTTGTCGGCGATGCATGGTATCACTCTGGGCTCTCCTGTCTTTATTGGATGAAGGTATCAGTGGCCCCAGGGCTGGCGGTGGATTGGTCTTTTAAACTGTCAATAACTGTACTGCCAAAAGAGTCTGAAATCCAAGAGGTTCAGAGACTGGAGCCATGTTTAGCTACACTCTTAGTGGAGATGTCTCCACTAACATGGTGCTTATTGGTTGTGTGTCTGTAGTACACATCCAGTCAAAATCATGTGTTCATGTTTGCCCCGATAAAACATGAACTCAGGTATTATTTCCTTACACATTTTTTGCAATTGTATTTTCTCTTCTAATTTCCTTTCCTTGCCTCTCTCTTCTCTTCCTTAAGTTACTAATTTGTTTGCCATCAGCCTTCTCTCTGTCTCTCTCCATGGCATGAACCAAACCTACACACCCATAGGGTCATTCGCATGCCCATTAAGTCATTAGTCGATTATTTATTGATGTCTGGCCCCAAACCTATCTGAAGATCTCCAAACGGCCCGTATAAGAGAGCCAGCGTAGACATGCCCATATTAGTCCAAGATAGGATGCAACTCCAGCCTGTATTTATTTCTCTATCTAGGTATCCCAGATGTCTCGGAGAATCTGTGGCAGCAGTGTGGGCAGTGTGGAAGGACTTGTGAGAGAGCTGTGTATCATTGTGTAACTGCTAGCATACGTTTGAAATTGTATTGAGTATTTGTATTTTGTACATCAGCTCAAGTCACAGTCGTGTGAATATGGGACTATGCGAATGACTTCCATCTGTGTGCACATGTGCGCGTCTGGTGTGTGTGTGAAATGGAGTGGGTGTGAAGAATCTTGACTGACTCAAATGTGAGTATTGACTAAAAGAAACCCCACTGGAAGGAAAGCTAGAGAGAGAAGGAGGGAGGGAGGAAGGAAGGGAGGGAGGAAGGGAGAGAAAGAGAGAGGAAGAGAGAAGACCCAGGGAGTAACAGAAGGGGGTGGGGGTTGTCATTGCTTGCTCATTTCTAGCTCTGCCGCTCTAGAAGTGGAGGAGGAGGAGGAAGAGGAAGGGAAGAAAAATAAGTTGGTGCTTTAAGAGAGTGGAGGGCTTGGTTCAGTGCTCCGTTGCACCACAGTGTGTGTGCGTTTTTTTTCCAGTTTTTTTTTCTGCATGGGTTCCTAATTTGGGATTTGTTTAAAGCGGGTTAGCGTCTGGGAGACTTTGCCTTGCTTGGGAAGGGAATCCTGCTCCCTGATATTCACTCACAAAATGTCTGATTCCACTGTCAATGCTCACTTGGAGGGAATTATATCAGACTTTGAAGGTTAGTCTCCTTTTTCTCCTTTTCACTCAGTCTTTATGTCTTTTGGCAGTGTTTTTCTGCTCTTTCAAATTGACCTCCTTCAGCTGTTCCACCAGGAACATAGACGCATTCTCCATGAGTTAGCTGAGCTTATGTCCTTCTCATTTTGGGTGTGTAAAAGAAAAGTGAGTGTAGTGTGTTTTTAGTCTCTTATATGCAACCTTTCTGTATTCAATAGGAAAATGCTGGTCCTCCTCTTCCCTCTTCCCTCTCGCTCTGTAGCTGTGTTAAGCTGCATGCGTTATCAGTGTTGTGTGTGTGTGTGAGTGTGTCTGTGTGTCCAACAGGTCATGTGGCCATATGGTATGTCTGAGCGTGTTCAGAGCACAGTGTGCTATTGATTTAGCAACTCCCTGAAGCACACTGCACCGGTCAGTAGGAAAATGAGACGGATGAGAGAGAAAGAGGGAGACAGACAGGGAGAGAGACAGAGAGAGAGACAGAGAGAGAGAGACAGATAGAGAGACAGAGAGAGAGAGATAGAGACAGAGAGAGAACCCACGAGACAGCAACTGACCACGGCTGCAAGGGTAACACCTGGCGCCCCCCCTCCCCTCCCCTCCCTCCCCCCTTTGCTGAGCTTTCTTCCCCCTTTTCATCTCCCCTGCCCCCTGGCATCGATTCCCCCTGTCATCTCTCTCCTCCTCCCTCTCGTCCTCTCTCAGCGCCTCGTCCATCCCCCGTTCACTCTCCAGCTGTGCGGGTTAGTGACAGGCTAACGCCTCTGTCTGCCTCTCACAAACACACAGCCATTAGGGACGCATCCACACTTGTCCTGAGCTCCTCTCTGTCAACACCAGCCAGCCTCTGGTATGCACTCTGCTGTGCTCTTCCGAACCAGCCGCCTGACAGCCATCCCCAATAAACCCAGGAGAGACCCTATAACAGCACAGAAACAAAAGGCAAACCCGGAAGGAGAAGCATGAAAGAAGGTTTCTTTTTTTGGCCATGTGGCGTGAAACTATTCTTTTGTATGTGGTCTTAGAACTGGATGTAAGTCATGGCTAATGGGCTACTGCTTTGGTTGCCAAGACCGTGAGCTGCTCCTGTGTTGCTGAATGGGGTCTGTGTGGCAAATCTCGGGTGATGTACGAAGGGTTGTAACGCAGAGTTTGTTTCACTGTCTGAGTCAGAGTGTGGTAACCCTCATCAGAGTTCTTATCTGATGGTGTGTGTGTGTATGTGTGCGTGTGCATGCATGTGTGTGTGTGTGTGGGTCCCAGACGTGTGTGGGTTGGTGAAACACAGAGGGCAAGCTTCTCTCACACTGTAGGGTGATGGCCTCAGGGGTGACCTCATCCTGACACAGCCCCTGGTGCTCCAATCAGGTCGCAGGGGCCTTCCGCCCTGAGGTCACCTCAGTGTGTCACTCTCTCAGCATTCCACCTGATCTTATCTTCACTGAGGGCGGCGTTGTGTTGTGTAATTAAAAGGATCGTGACGTTTCAATTTCATTCAGTACTGCAGGAAGATGAAGATTTTTGAAGCAGAAGCAAAGTCTTTCATTCGCTTCCACATAGTATAACTTTATGATGATCACATTGTGTAACTTCATTTTAGGGCCCGAGTCCCAGTGGTTCGCATATATTAGTTCCCGCTGGATAAAGACAGTCTCTCTCTCTTTCTATCTCCCTCGCTCCTTCCTTCTTTATGTTACGTTGTGGGAGGCGTTTGGGCAGTCAGAGGAAATTCCACAGGAGGAGTAGATTTCTGTGGTCGGTTGAAAATGTCGGGTCTGGTAGACAGAGGAGTGAATATCCACCCAGCCAGACCTCTGTGCAGGCCTGACATGGGCTGGGCTGGTGCTGCGTTCTCATTTAACCCTCTCCTCCCTCACACAGCTCATAAAGGTTTTAGTGGCATTTTGTTGTCTTATGATATAAAATATAATCTCCTTTTCCATTAACGTCACTGATACAGTTTGAAAAACAGGCTTTTATGGTCAATTTAATCTATTGGCAACTAAGAAAAACTGTTAAATCTGTGTATTTTGACCTACTCGCTTTAGCTCTGGTTTAAAAAAAAGTAGATCCTCTTAGCCAGCTGCATGTCCTTACTCCAATTCCCACAATTACCGGCCTCCTGTACTCCCTGAGTGAGGTATGCTTCAAAAACAATAAAACACAACCAGTACAATAAACAAAATGACTACTGATTATGGGGAAACAGCTTAGACACACTTCTTATGCACTTAGTCGTACGCTAATTGTAAACAGTTATTCAAGAAGAATGTTCTGGAATGCGTTTCCAGATGTGTGCTCCACTTTATATTGGAGATTGCAATATTTAATCAGCAGTCATCCCATGGTACGACACACAGGATCAAATGTTACTTCCTTACCACAGTAAAGTTATGCTCCATATAGTGCTACAGAAACATGTATGCTATAGCTGCAAGCAGATTGTTGCCAGCTAAACAGATGCTATGAATAACTCATTGCGAACATTATCTCAGCTTACAAACTAGTTTTACAATGACAACAAAATGATAGGACACACCCCATTTTATAGGAAATGCAACAGTTCAAAAGGCAAATGTTGGACAAGATGTCACGGTGAAAATGTAAGGCTTCAAATCGACAACAGTCATTAAGCCAACTGCTATTTAGCTGTGGTTATGTTTTTTTCCTGAATAGCCCTTCAATCATTGGTTTCGTATAGGCACCAACATGTCTTCAAACTATACAGTGCCCTGCGAGGTATTCTTGGAACAGTCAAGCAATGCTCTTCAGGTTGTTCTGGTCAATCAAGAGACATATTAGATTCATATTAGAATATAGTGTAACAAATAAACTGTACTATGTACATATCTTTGAGTAGATTGAGTGATTGAGTAGATTTACATGAAAGTGGATTTGGACCATGGATATTTTTATAGCTAAAGTCTTTACCACTGAGTTCTAAACATCCCACATACACATACAATTCAACATCAGATGACCAAAGCGCTGAAACCCTCAATCAATCTGTCCATGTAGGTCCTAAATGCAAGTTATTGGACGTTAAAGTCAGACTTAGGGGTACAACTCAAAACAAATAAATGCAATGCATGATTTCCACACAACAAACACACGACTTTATTCTTAAAAGCTTTCAGTCCACCATCGAAGGAAATATTCTGCACCATAAGTAGACAAAGGCCTGAGCAGCTGTCTCCATCCTGATGAGAGCTATCAGCCTGCGTCTCGCCAGCTAACACAGGTTTCCTGCTAGCGCCACGGTGAATAGGTACTGTAGCAACTTCAGCCATCCTTCGTAGTTATGGTGAGAAAGAGAGAGAGAGAGAACAGTCTGTCTTTGTGTGCTGTGCTCGACTTCTTTTTGTTATTCTCCCTCTAGGACACGTGGAGTGAAACCCATACTCACCCTTGGATTCGCCAAGACCTATTATCACTAGACCAACATGCTAAGGCTAAAAACCACAAGGCAATGAAAGACTTCCTTTTGGTTGGTCTGAGAGGGACATTTATTTGCAATAGTTGGAGTTCTTTTTCCGTTTCCTTTTTCGACGACTGCGAGGGAGGCCTTTCTGAAGGATTTGGTCCTGCTATGATTTAAGGACAGCTTGTTCTTGTCAGAGGAGGGTAATTTGACAGATCCCGAGTTTGCTGAGGTGAATTATGGGTTTGGGGGCTTGAGCTCGACCGGGAAGAAAGAGAAGAGCAAGTTCCTACAGGCTTCCATCCAGCCACTTTGTTATGGGTCACAGGGTGACTTCTCACAAAGCGTCTTGCCGCTCAAAAGAGAACTTGCTAGGAGGTTGCAGTGCTCATTGTAGTGATCATAATGACTGCAGCTTGGCTCACTTTGGTCAGGATCTGCTCACGAACCTCAAACCTAGCGCCGTTGTTTTGAAAACAACTTTGTTCCCCAGCTCTCCTCTCTCTTTCCTCCTGGCTCGCTCTCTGCTGAGATGTGGCTTTGCTCATGTGATGAGCGAGGCCTCAGAACCACCCGTCCATTGCTCCCATGCGGGGCTAATCTCCTGCATCATACATCATGCTTCATTGCTAAATCGAGCAACCATATCACGTGATTTTTCCTCAGTAGTTCTTGCATGGGTGTTGATGGATGTGAAAGGGAAATGGTGTATTAATTGTGTTCAGCTCAACATGATCCTTACAACATTGATCAGCATGGCAGCGTTCCCCTTTTTTTGGGTGGAAACATCGGATGTTCAGGTATTCTGAGGTAAGTCTGTGTAACAGGCTGTTTGTCTGGGAGTTCCAGGTCAAAGCCTTCAAATAAGGAGGGAAAAGCAAGGAGGGAGAGATATGGGAATAATGAAAGCAAACGATAGGAGAGTTGACATTTGTTTCACATCGGTTCTCATTATTTTAATCTAGCCTCTGCTGGGAGCCTTGTGATCACAGCTCTCTTCTGATAGCTTGAGATACAGCAGCTTGGAGGAATCAACCAGCCCATCCTTGAGCGCTGGAATACATAATAACACATTCACAAACAGACACTTGAGGACACAAACAGAAGGGTGAATACTGCTTTCTTGTACAAATAATTACAAAAAAACACAAGCTAACACACCACACCAGACAGACATATCTGATCCAACAGTATGGTAAGACAATAACATGGCAGTGATTTAGGGGGGCCCGTGGCTGATATGTGCGTCAGAGCTTGTGTGAGCCTGGCTCCAACTCAGGGACAGGAGACGTTCTGTGTTTACCTTACAGACACAGCTGTGTACAGGGGGAGGGAGATACACACTCATAATGTAACTCTACACACACGCGCGCACACACACATACACTGAGAGGTCCTCTGTTTCCAAGGCTGTCTGCAGTGGGGCCTTTCTCAGTCCAGAACAGGCTCTCTCTCTCACACACACACACACACACACACACATCTCCCTCCATCTCTCCTTCTATGTACGGACAACCACAAGGAGATCATCATATCGCAAACTATTTGTTAGGATTCTAAATATTAGAATACCTGAGACACTTAATGCTTTTCCTTGAAATTGTTTTAAAATATGTCAAAATGTTCCTTGAGTGCTAAATGGACTGTGGCAGAATATACTCTAGGTTAAAGGCTCCTTCTTACTCATGACTACTTACTCAGCTAGGTTCTTGCACCCTTCTACTGTGGCTATTTAGGACAGAAGAAGGCGTTGTATCGTATCTCCCAGTTGTAAATTCATGAATCTCCACGTCTGTTTTAGTTTCAATTGCTTAATGTTGTTTTGGAGGTGTTTTTTTTGTTGTAATGTAAGCCGAGCACATTGCAACAGTGTATTTCTAAATCTGCTTGAGTCTAGATCTATGATGAACCACCAGGAGACATTAGCTGGACAGTCAGTTTGTTGCTGGTCAAGATACCATATCTCTATTTGTTTGTGGAAGCCAGCGTGGCCTCTCTGACCCTATCCAGAGGCCTGGCTCTCCTAATCCCTGTCTCTCCCAGTGTTGTTGATGGGCCTTATGTACTGCCTCTGTGGTAAGATCATCTTCAAAGCCATCAGTATTGGTGTAACATATCTCATATAACATATATGGCGATGTTACAGCGATGATACACCTGGGATTGTCGATTCCTCTGGTTGTCATTAGTGTCCCAACATTATGCCACAACAGGATTATTCAATCTGACAGTGTCTGATGGGATTTATCAAGGTATTTATGTGTGGCTATCTTCATGTAACTGATTGCAGGAGTGAATCTTAGACAAATACTTATAAAAGATTGCGACTAATTCCAACTGGTGGCAGGGTTTCAACTTCTGCAAAGGGGGACTCGGACACATAGCTCCTCCACCCACTCATCATTAGTGCTGACAGTTGGTCCAAATCCCTCTTCCTATCTGTGGTAGAGAAGCTAATCTCTTTATAGACCAGTTGGCCATCACTTGTCCTACCTCACTGATGCCCCCCCATGTTGCCTGGATACAAACCCCCATTGTCCATAAACGAGGGGCTGAAACACTCAAGGTTCCAATTGCTGACAGATCAGGAATTCCAGCCTGTCGATACCCATTGTCAAGCATCCAATGTTCCCAGTGTCTGAATGCAGATACCCTTAGAAAAATGCAGCTCATTCTCATAGTGAGTCATTCTTTTTCCCAACTCAAGCTATTGTCGAGTTCTACGGAACCTCATAAATGGGAGTAACTCTTAGTCCCAACGCTCTTGGTAAGCAGACTCTGGCAGCCACCAGAGATGTGGTATTTCAGAGATGACCTGCTGAAAGGGAGTGAGCTTGCAAAAACTGTGGGTTCCAGAAGGGGGCCTTCTTCCACACCAGTGGCTGGCTCTGTGCACCATGTCCTCCCAGGTCTGATAGAGTAGAGCCAAGCTTGGTGGCATCTCCCCCCCCCCCCCCCCCCCCCCCCCACCCCCACCCCCACCCCACCTCCCGAACAATTACAACTGGAAATGAGCCCAAGGCAGGACTGGTAGCGCTATGTTTGCGCTGATGGCGAACGACCCGTGGGCTCTGTGACACCTGGTGAGAGCTCTGGCATCTGGACTTTTGGAGACTGGACAGTGTGTGTACTGAATTAGCAGTTGATTTGGCGGGTTCTGGGAAAACTGCTGCAGGACAGTTAAGGTCATTTTCATAAATCACGCTGATGATATTTAGTGTGATGGGATCTAATCAGGTCATTATACTTGTGTAGCTATAGGCTTCCAAACTATCTTCTAGGCGTGCCGAGATCCCATTATCTGTTTATCCCCAAAACTTTTTAATATCCATACAGAAACTGGAAATGAGTGGGGCTTAAACAAGAAATTAGGCTTACTTTCTGTATAAACACATAAAGGGAATTAACAGGTGAGGGGTAGGGGATAAAAATATAAGGCAAGACAAAATATTCATTCTTGTTTCTTAAATATTTTATTGTTTGTCATTAAAAATATTAACATGTGTCTAACTAGCGATGCAAGGACTTGGTAAACTTACCAGTTTATTGGCAGCTATGTACAGAAAGGATTTTTGTTCATTTTCTTTTTTTAACCTTTCACACAATTAGGCTGGAAATGTAGTTTCTATGAACCAAGTTAAATATATCTAGTGGCCTTGTGAAAATGCACTTATCAAATTATAGACAATATAGAACAGGACTTCAATTACAAATGAATGCATCCAGACAGACGTGAATAAGGCTGAATACATGAATTATAGGAAGCATGTGCTGGTCAAAAAAACCCTACTATGACAAACCATGACAGACAAGGGCTTGTGTAATGGTCCCAAAAGTGTGACTTCAGATGCATCCTCGCTACTTACAAAATATAGCTAACTGTCACAGAATGTGTCCAGCTTTAATCCTTCATGTCAGAATCGTCTTAAGTGCCTCAAGAGACAAGTTGCCTTTAAAACACACTCCGGTTCATCTTACCCTGGGAGGAATGACTTATTAGCATCAGCTGAAACTGATTAGTAATCAATGCAAATCTACCAGCACCAGTTGACTCCTAGCTGAGCACCTACCCATGTTACAGGATCCCATTTAGCTTGTTTTTGACGAATAAAAACATTTCTGTAGTTCAAATGCAACAGTCTATGTTTTACCATAGATAGCCTTCATTGTCAAGTTAGTCCATTTGTTGGTTATTCTCTTGTTCAGTTTGGCATTGTGCATGAACTATAATAGTGAGAAATATACTTGGAAGAAGATATTTTCTGAAACAAAGATGTCGTTGACAAGCTATGTCAAACGTGTCAGATCAGGTAATTTGTGTTTTTGTCAAGTGTTTAGCGAAAGTTTAAATTGACTCAGCTTTGGATTTTCATTTCGTTTTGACTTGAACACAAACATAAAATTTCCCTTAGACTGAAGCATCTCACTGTTATTCTCTGTTAATGTGCATTAGGAAAGTTTTACTTTCATTTTCAAGGTGGTGGCATTCCTGTAGGGAATATTGTAAATGTCATGAACTACACCTATGCGTTTTAACGTTGCCTTTCTTTTTCAGCATTGAAGCGGTCCTTTGAGGTGGAGGAGGCAGACTCGCCCACACATCCCTCACCCTTGTCCCGCAGGACCACCAACCCCCTCCGCTCTTCCACCTCATCGTCCTCCTCTGCCTCTCAGCGGAACTTCCACGATGCCGGCTCCCGCAACTCCGACTATTCCTCTAGGACCTCTTCGTCCGAGTCCTCCAACCCCCGCTCCCCCAAGGCCAGCCTGAGGCGCATGGAGCTGTCTGGGGCCCGGGCCTCTGACACCACTTCAGCTCGCCGGACCGAGATGTCCATCGAGGTGTCCTCCAAGCAGGTGGACAGCTCCCCCAGCCCTGGCATAGCCCGCTTCGGCCTGAAAAGGCCTGAAGTCCAAAGCCTTGGCAGCCGGGCTTCTCCGGACAGCTTCACCTCCAGCTCTGCCCAGCGACGGGCGGAGATTACCCTCTCCCGCCCCGTTGAGCCCCCTGCCCCTCCGAGGAGATTGGATTCCCAGTCCAGCACCACTTCCAGGATCCCTGAGCCCTCCCTGAGAAAGGCTGAACCCACCTCCCCCAGCCTGAGTCCTGTGGACGTGCCCTCAAGACGGTCAGAGATGCCTGTGTTTAGGCAGCCTGAGATGGCAGCCCCAGCCAGAGTGGTAGAGAACAACAGCCATCCCCCCCCGGTGCCCAGTGCCCCCCTGCCCAGCCTGGTAGAACCTAGAGGAGAGAGAACACCGCCTGCCATCACAGAGCCCCCCATCACCAGAGCCACAGAGAGTAAGTCCAGATTGTTGGTCGTCCTTGAGTGTTTTAAAAGCAAACTGTAACATAGCACATATACGACATAAAACATAAAGTTCCTAGCAGTCTAACTAGAAGAGAAAGCTGGGGGTGGAGAGGGGTCGAGTGCAAGTACTGACCAAGCCTTTGGGTCTGCAATCTTATTGAACCATATCCTGTCTGTAACTTGAATCCCTGCTGTCATGTCGCAGTATGCGATAGGATTTGTTGCCTAATGTTGCAGTTTGACTTCATACAGAAGAAGGTTGTCTGTGTCATCAGGAAGAGGGAAGCATGCTACATATTCAGTTCAAATTCGAATAACTGAGACAGTGCTGTAGGTTGTTAACTATTTTAACTGGGCTGCCTTATCCTTAGGCTACAAGACCATTCAGGCCTGTACCTATTCCGCAGGAAGATTAGTCCCATAGAAGATGATTCTTCTCAATGTGTCTATTATGTCTATGAATATAGGTCAGATGAGATGAGAATCCCAGCCATGTCCCCGTGGTGAAGAATGGACTCAGTGAAGCTCTGTCCAGCCATGACATCACTCTTATGAGGCACTGGGTTGAAACTGAGGCTGGAAAAGTCATGGAAAAATATTGTAGTTTCTAGCGTTAACCTTTTTCTGCCAAAAAAAAAAGGACAGATGTCAAAGGTGTTTGGCGCAAATATTTTTCAAATTCGTTTAGTTCTTGAGGGAGTCAAGCAAGGACCTTTTTCTCCCCGTTCTGCGTGGGGGCGAGAAGATGACCGGAGAATGATGTCATTAAGAGAGGATGAAGTAAAATCAGGTTTGGGAGCCGTTTCTCCTCTTCACCTGACTTAGCATGAGGCGGATCTGGAACTTGACCGCAAGCGACTCAGACTTCAACTTTGCTAAGGCTTCCTTGGAGATTTAACTAAGGAGTTGGAGGGAAATCATGTCTCATAACTTTGTGGTTTCTAAGGAGTGCACGAACAGACTTTATAATTGTGATGGAAACCACAATGCGTCGAGAACTATGTGACTTGCGAGTCATGACGATGAAAGAATATTCAACTTTCAGCCAGTTTTTCAAGATTTATTACATGTATATACTTTTTCCCCTAAACCACAAAAAGAACCTCTTAAGATGTTACCCATAGGTACATTTCCACATGGGTTAGAAATGTAGGTTTGTGGGTTTAGATTATAGAGTACAGATTATGTCATGTTGATGTAGAGATTCCCTTTCCATCAAAATAATTAAGGCCCGGATCACAGAGGGAAGGTTTGATTTGTCTTTTTGTGTTGTACTCTGGTTCCTGACAGTTGGTTTACTATAGAGGTTATCATGACCTGCATCTCTTCTGAGACAGTTGTATAACAGCCTCTGGGTAGTGTGGTTCTAGTCAGCCACTGGCAGCTGGTAAGTGTGACATTCCAAATCTGCAGTCCATAAATGTATTGCATATAAATAGCTTCTCTTCAGTTTTCTGCTTGTGGGCTTGTTGAGCTCTATTCGTCGTGTGCTCTTATCACTGGATTTGACAGACACCATGTTGACTGTTGCCTATTGGGCAGTTCAGCATTGCTCTTTCCCTTGACGTTGCTGTAGATTGTTGACAGGGGGACTGACAAGGGAACTCTCAGTATTTCACAAAGCAGCCGCTGGGGTCTTCCTCTTTGTTTATACCATGATCTTAGTGGATCGTAGAGGCTCTCTGCTTTGATTGGCAGCAAGGTAAATGGAATTGCTACGGGAGTAGAAACATCTGGAGACATTTGGAGCTGGGTGATTTGAGGACTTTGGGTGTTGGAGTGATCGGTCCAAGAGCCCCCTCTTCTGACCTGAGGCCTCCACAACTACCTGCCCTCTGAATAAGGTAGGATCCCTCCAAAGGTGCAACAGGAAATGACATGAAAGATCTATACAGAGGGGAAAGATGAGCTGGTGGAGATGTCGGCAGAGAAAGAGAGTGGGAGAAAGTGGAAGGGAGGATTAGGGAAGAGAAGGCCTCCACTGTCACATTTGTATTTGATTATATCTCCCCCTCCTCCCCCACAGCCCCTTGTGTGGAGGTGGAGACGTCAACTAACTCAAACCAGCCCATTTGAGAGACCAGAGACAGAGGAGTACAGGGGGAATAGAGAAGGGGAGAGAGAGAGACACACTCAGATTTAGACGAAGGAGCGGATCAAGTACTAAAAGGAATAAAAGTGTGCACATGTGGGTCAAATGGATGCCTGGTTTCCTGCAAGTGAGAGCCAGGCTGGAAAAAGTACTCGGGAAACCGGAAAGCAACAACTCTGAACTTTTGAGAGGGTGGGAGGGTGGTGGTGTGCTGTTTCACTTCAGACTTCTGTGCATTGCCAATGTTTTTCCATTTTTTTCTAGACTAAAGTCTCTCGCGTCTAGAAGGTTTTTACAGTTTTTAGAGACGTAATCTTGTCCTGGACACAGCCACCATCTCAACCTTGACCTAGAGACTGTTGAGTAACACTGGATCACTCTGAAACTTGCCCTAGAGGGAACAAGTTTGCAAACAGTAAATTAGGTTAAGGAAATTAAGTGTTAGTATGCTGTCAAATCTCTCAGCTCTGGTACCCTCGGAGGTCTTCGCAGTTCTGTGTCCTGTGGGACTGTAGCCGCCATCCCACGGATGGCTGAGTTACTTACCAACAGAGACTGTGTGTCAGGCCTCTTTATTACTTTGTTAAAGTATGAAGTTCCTGTGGCCTTAAGCCACCATGACAGAACTGTATATCACAGCTGTTTACACCAGAGGGATGTGAGCGGAGGGCCAGTCCTGAAAGGGAGGTTGGGAAAGTAAATCTCGTCGAGCTGATTTTATCGACAACAATGTGGTGCAAAACTGACCATGTTAAAGGTTTGCAGAAATGGTCCAGTTGTCTGCAAAGCAAAGTGATGAGGGCAGAAGCTGAGCTGGTTGGCGTGTTTCTTTCTGTCCGATGATTTTGATTTGTCATGTTGAGATGAGGAGGGGGGTCGTTGTGGAATGGTTCTTCAACAGGATGTGATCTCATGTTTACATTACACTCACACACACAAACACACACACTCTCTCTCGTGCTTTCTCTTTGTATCTACCCCTCCCTCCTGGTGATTTCCTGTCCTAGGCCCTGACCTTCCTCTGGTTACTCTTGGCTGTCAGCAGTGAACCACGCAAGGGTCCACGTAGGGACCACACACGTCTGGAACAAACAGGCTCTTTGGTGCTTTAAACTACCCTTGTCTGACAGATTGTAGGACACACAGGAACAGACAGAAACGTGTGTGTGTGTTGGTGTAACATAAACATAAATAACACCATCTGCGTCAACCCATCTTTAGGTGTTTACTTGGACAGAATCTTATTCAACTCAAATCATGATCAAGGTCATTTCCTCTGTCACCCCAACTCCCTCTTCATAAACCGTGACCTCGACTCTGACCCCAGGAAGTAATTAAACTGTTTCCTCATTTTGCAATAAAGCCAGAGCCTCTCAAAACCATGGGAATGACCTCACTTGTCCTTTCACACTGCAATATCAAAACGATGAATCTGCAACAGATGACTGCAATACATCACAATGGACTACAATGCAATCAGCAATGTTGAGGGGCCAAATAGATGGTAGTGAAGTAGAGCATAGCCAGAAACATTGTGCCAAACTCTCCTGGTGACAAAGTCAATGAGGCCAAGACTGAATATGTCTCTGTGGTCCGTATTCCCGGACACAGCAGAGAGCGTATTGGAGAAATGGGGATTTGTTAGTCACGCTTCAAGGATGTTTTCTCTCCCTGTGTTGACAAGAGTGAAGTGCAAAAGACAACAGGGGTCTGGAGTGGAGATGCTGGTGGACCAGTGGTACATTCCTGTGGGCAGAGAAGAGGAGAGGAGAACAGAGGAAGAAAGGCAAAAAAAAACTACAGCGCTCGTTTTATTGGTTATGACCCATTTTCTCCCTGGTCGTATAAAGTTTCTTTTCTAAGATCAGAGATCAGTAAATGTTGCTGAGGAACACAGCTAGCCAGAGCAAATGAAACCCATAGTCACGGTGAAAAAACCTATCCTCAAATTCAAGGCCGCAGCACGTCCGGAATAATGGTTGCTTGTTGTTCACATTCTCTTCAGGCTAGTGCTGTGAGTATTCCCTTTGATAAAGATTAGCGCCAAACTAGAGGCATGACTTCTGATTAGGGCTAATGATAGTTCTGGATGACTGTCCTCTCAAAGGAAATGGTCCCGGCATCTGCTGGGTGTGTATTCTCCCAGGCTGAGCCTCTTTAGACAGTACTTGCCCCCCCCCCATCCCCCTGCCCCCCTTCACCCACACATAAAGACAGCTATTGATAAGCCCACTCAAGGGATGGCTGGAGATGTGGACTTGTGCATGTCACAAGGGATGTAAATGTTTCCAGCCATAAACCATTAAGAGATGGGGAGGGAAGGAAGGATGGATGGATGGAGGGAGGGAGGAGGAGGAGGAGGAGGATGATGAGAGAGGAAGAGTATGTGTGAGATCAACCCAAGCCAACAATTTTCTGAGTTTTGAACTTTTGGTGTAGGTGGGCGTTGGACAGAGAGCAATCTCCCCAGAACTGAGCAGCAGTTGTAGCTCTTGGGATAACCAGTAGGAGATGCTGTTACACAGGTGTAAATCTCTCTGCACCAGGTATCGTAGAGGGGACTTTTTGTTTCACATCTTAATTTAGTGGTGTCAGTTGTAATGTTGGATACCATGGCTCTCTAAGGTTTGTGCAGTCTCCTTGAAAACCTGACCTAGAACCATCTAGGGCAGAGGTGTTCAATCTAGGTCCTTGGAGTCTGCTGTCCTGCGTACTTTAAGATGGTTTCCTGCTCCAGCTCACCTGATTCAAATGAATGGGTTGTTATCGCAGTCTGCGAAAGCATGACAATAACCATTCATTAGAATCTGGTGTGCTAGAGCATGGAAACATCTAAAACATGCAGGACTGTGGACCCCCAGGACCAGTACAATACACTTGTTCTAAGGTGTCGAGTCCCTAACGCTGTGAAAAGCTAACTGTCAGCTGCTTTGCACAGACTTCAGATTCACTTTTTGGGGTTTGTGATGGTGAGTCAGGGCTGTGCGACTGTTTACCGACTCCCTTGTCTGTTTTATCGAAATGTGTCAAGGAAGCACTTCCTGCTTTCCCAGAGCCCTGCACTTATGTGATGCCCCACATATACGCTTCACAGAAAGAGGCCCAAATAGTATTCTTGGGTTTTTAATGTGGTTCTGCTTGGTTCCCTGTCAGGGGCTAATATTCCCCCTGGATGTTTCATAAGGATCACAATCATCATGGTCTGTCTAAAATACACACAAGGGCAGCCTTTTCTTTTTTTATGGCTAACTGCCCACTTCTTTCTCATAGGCGGCAGAGGGCATCACGTGCCCCCTCAACATGCGTCACTTACCGAACAGAACTCCAGTACATCTAGACATTTACTGCGATGGGTGGAATTTCCTCATTCGCAAAGATTTTGCAGGCGGGACTCAATGGACCTGATTTTGCCCACAGAAATGTGCATGAGTGAGCGTTTACCAAACTTTCGTTTGGGTTTCCCCTCTCCCCTTGCCCTGGTACGGTGGCGCAGGGGAACAATAGTGGCCCTGTTCGGTCAAGGTCTTCTAGTTTCTTCTTTCTCCGTCTCCTTTCTTCTAAGGCGGTGCAGCCCACTGAACACTGAGCATGGAAACCTGGGGAGCACAAGATGGCTATTCACCGTTGGGACGTCACGCTTTCGCTCACTCAAACTCACACACACAAACACGCTCGCTGTCTATCACGCATAAACACAAGTTTATTTGATCTTAGCGAAGCCTGACTACTAAGTTCCATTGTGTTATCTCTGACGTCTAACTCGAAAACCCCCTGGGAAAGAAATTCGGAATTCAGAAATCATTCAGAAATGTTAGGCCCAGCAAAAGGGCCCCATAAGGTCAAGTTATTCATGTTTCATTATACTTGTGAGGATGAGTCGTCAAACAAAACCACACACTCTCTTGCATGCAGACATACTTTCAAACACATGCAAACACACACACACACACACACACTCACACGTATGTGTGAGCTCTGCTCCATGTCCAAACGAGGAAGGGCACCAGAGCAGGAAACCTGGCATTCAGAGGACATTGCATCAACTCATCCCATTCAAAAATGCTTACAGCCATCCATGAACCTTGCTTGTCCTGTACATTCTACATCGTGTACGGTACTATGTAAAAGGTCCTCCATAGCTGCAGAACGCTGGTCAGCCAAGCAAAACCTCCGTTCCCCCTGCCAAGAACAGACGCCATCTTGGCTCCATCTGTCCCTGTAACATCAGCCCAAAAACCCCTGCTATTGGGTTTCTGGCACTGGGTCTCTTCCAGCCCTCCAAAGATCTTTTATCTGGAAAGTTATGTTCTCTACAGGACATCCACTCAGTAGTACTTGGCGCAAGCCAAGATGTTTTTGATCAATAAAATTAAACTTGGTTTAATGGGTGTGCAGGGTCATTTTGAAGTCAGCTTTTTATCATTTGGAGCAGTTTTTACCAAGTATTTTGCTGACTAGAGAAACTATTGGTACGTGAACACATACACAATGTATTTAGCTGTGCTGGTGTGGTAATGCATTTCTGTGGGCCGGTCAAGGGTGTTGACCTTAAGCTGTATTGTTTCGGGGTCAAAGGTATGAATGGAAGAGCAGAGAGGAATTTATTTCCTCAAAGAAGTTAAGCGTGTTTTCTGTGTGTTATCTGGGTTGAGGATGTCACCTTGAAGAGTCACACAGGACTGCAAGGGGGAGGAGAGGATAGAGGAGAGGGAGGCCTCTGAGAATACTAGGGTGATAAGGGGGAGGGATGAGGAATGGCAAAATGGGGCAAAGGTTTCATCTCTGTGAGCAGGTTGAGACGGCAAGGCTAGTTGTAAGACTTCATCTCTTTTGGCTTGCTCCCGGCTCTCTGCAAGAGGAGAATGCGACCCAACACCGCTTCAACACATTCTGTGCATAGAAGGCCTCTGAGCTCTGCTTGGCGTGCGCTGTGGAACGCGTTTTTTTAAACATTGGCGCCAAGTCATGACTCCAGTTCAAACACGGAGGGCATGTAAGCCTTGTTTACCTGAAGTTGTCCACCTGGAGAGGGAGGAAGGGGGAAATGAAACGGCCGCGTTTTCCTTGTATTCCCTCCCGCTCTTTCTTCCAAGGGAAATATGCAGAGAAGCTCATGATTCAAACAGTTAGCCCTCACTGTTGTTGCTGGGTCTGGGACCAAGGCACAAACATGAAGTGGGGAGAAGGTTGGTTTTGTTGTGCGGCAGCAGGCTCTGTTACTCAGAGGGTAGAGTTGGACTGTGTTGTTTGAGCACTCAGAGGTATCTAATTACTCTGGAATCAACACATGCTCAGGGCAACACATCAGTATCCTACTCAAATCTCCCGTGCTGTTTAGCAAGCCAGCCAGAACAGCTTTCACCTGAAGATTTAAAGATGTGGAGAAAAAAAAGCATCCTCAAAGTCATGCTACTTCCTTCAGCCAAGTTTAAAAACCACAAGAAGTGACTGTTTATCTGCTTTGTGGTTCATGTCTTTGAACTATTTTAGTGGTCTCAGGGTTTTTTGGGTGGAGTGGGGTCCAGATGGGCAGAGTAGTAATAATAATACAAGTGCCACTAGTAAAAGTGGCAAAAGGATTGACTGAAATGTGTAATTTCCTCTATCTACGAATGCAGATGTGGTATTACAGGTTGCTGTGTGTGGCTGTGTGTGGCCGTGTGTGCATGTGCATGCGTGCGTGTGTGTGTGTGGCTGTAATGCTATGCTCAGCCGCTGTCCTAGTTTATAATTACACTTCCTGTGAGGCAAAAGACAGCTGGTTCCTGTGCTCTTTAATCACACACTTACACACACTAGGATCTGCAGCCCCCCCATCCTGGGAAAGGTTCTGGGTGACTTGAGGCTTACCTTTGTCTTTGTTATCACAATATGAAGTTGAGATGTGTACGTTATTAAATGTATTTATTTAGAATATGCCTTTTATACCAATTGTGATTATAGTAAGGGAAGAAATGTTACTGGTTGCTGCGCGGAAGCTAGGTACCGTATGCAGACGTAGCAGAGGTAAATACTGACCACCTCATCCCCCCCACCCCCCGTGGGGGCAAGAGGCCACAGGAACAAGTCAACAGAACACGCGTCATCATGTTTGCTTAGCACTGTTGGGCTCTGCTGTCAGTCCAGAGGAATGACTGGGATGCCGTAAATTCCAGGCCCAGGAAGAAAGGGCCATGCCAGGTAATTGAGGGGTTGTAAATCAGGTGTGTTTGGACACAGGAGAGGACAGGGGGCCTCAGACCTGGCTAATCCTGCTACGGGCAGGGTGATTTAGGGGAACCTGGGTGTCTGTGTATATATCAACACGCTCTGCAGGTTAAAAGAAAGATCAGTATGGCAACTGGATTGTTTTCTCTCTTTTCCTCTTCTGTTTCCTTCCCTCTGTGCCTCACTCAGTCCCTTCTGAAGATGTTTCTGTGGTGTTGGGGGAGGGGGGGAGGGGGCGTGGCATGCCTCGACTCTGGTGTCACATGATGACAAGGGTGGGCGGGGTGGTGGGGTTCCAGAGCGACCGGAGCTGGGCTTTCACTGGAGGACTGCTTCAGCCGTGGACGACACACTCTCGGTGAGTCTGCTGCTCTGCAAGTGTGTGTGTGTGTGTGTGTGTGTGTGTGTGTGAGAGAGTGAGAGACTGAGAGAGAGAGTGAGAGACTGAGAGAGAGAGTGAGAGAGAGAGAGTGAGAGAGTGAGTGAGAGAGAGAGAGAGAGAGAGAGAGACTATTGTTTTCTCTTCCTCAGTGAGGTTTTACTTTTTCTTTCTTTGACTTGCTCTGTTTCTTTTCCATTTTCTTTCCTTTTCACTGCAGTTACTTCTTGTCGTTCCTGGTGTGTTCAGTCAGAAACACTGCCCTGCTTGTTTGAGCTTCTGTTGTAGAAAGGGGACAGAAAGGGAATCCTGTCAGTCAGCTGTTTGGTTTGTTTTTGACATGTAGACGGGAAGACCACATATCTTTTTGTTTTGTTTTGTTCTAAATACATGAAGCCAGGCATGTCATAGTATATCCTGCTTCATTGTTCCTCAACAAGTGGTTTCCATACTGCACAGATAGAGGCTGTGTGTATGTATGGGCACTGGGGAGAGGGAGGTATGATAGCTGTAGCTGCCTGCTATTGTTCAGGTTTTCTATTCCCCCTCTTCTTTCTTTCCTGAACGGTTCACATCTTGTTCCTGGCCCAACCTTGTAATCAATCCTGGAGAGGCGGAGGAGAGGGGTCGCTTGCATAAGCTCACACACGCACAAACACACACGAACACGCACACGGTGAAGGCTCAGCGCTCTGGTTCATTACAAGCCTGGCTTTTTCCATGTTTTTCTCTTGCTGACATTATACACGCAGGCTTACGAAGCTGCATCTGACAGTGATCTGTTCCATGAACAAAACACGGGGAGACATTGTGCAGGCCCGTTTGACTGGGGGGGGGGGGGGGGGGTTGTGGGTGAAGCGCTCCATGATGGAGTTTTTGCAAGACTGGAGATGAGCTTGCCTCAACCTACGATATTAGTTCACCAGGTTTAACCTTGTGCAAAAAGACTCTCTGATGTTTAGGAAGATGTAAGCGGGACAAAAAGTAAGAATGTTTTACCTTTTGAGTTTGCTCTGATTGGTTTCAAACGCACGCACGTTTGTGTGTCTGCGTGTGTGTGTGCACATGTGTATGTGTGCACGTGCACACAGACAGTTCAAAGGAGCTCTGTTCTAGACAGTCAGAGGCTCTTTTAAATTGCCAGGCGAGAACAGACACAGTGGCTTTTCACCAACTGCTGATGTAGATGCTGGGAAGGAAACATAACTTTTGCATTGTCTGTGCGTGATGAAGAAATCAAATGAGCCTGGTTAAACAGTTCCTGTTAGAGTTCCAGAAATATTCCAGTTAGTCTGTTTTGAGGTGGGGTGAGCCCATATACCGGGGGGGGGGGGGGGTTGACTAGTGGGCAACCAGAGGCTTCGCATCCACCATTTGAACCTCCAACTGTGGACAATTGACTAGGACTGACACGTTACAGAGGGGAAGTCTGAGGGTCCATTAGTGGCCGAGTGTGGGTGGCGAGCACACAGGCAAGATGTTCCCCAAGAGCAATGTGACTTTGAATCCAGGATTGATGACAGTTGATGGCCCAGGACAGTATTACTTCACACTGACTGGAATGCCATCAGACCAGTGTGTCACACACATACAGTATTTTACATAGACATACCATCTGTCTCAAAGCCCTCCACTCGAGGTGTCTCACCATCATGGCCATTACATTTTTCAAAGCTGTAAACATAATCTCTTAAGTAAGGTGTAGCAGGTCTCTGTGTCTATGCCGGGGGCAGAGAGGTGAATCAAGGGTGAGATTCCACAGTGCTGCTTGGCCCTCCGCTAGCTGTCAAAAAAATATTCAGCCGATAGCCTAGGAGCCTCCTAGCCTCCTCCATGATAGACTACTGGACTATACTAGCTACTGCAGGCTAGCTAACTAGCTAGTGGTCACAAAGTCATTCAGATGATTGCACATGACTGCTGGACTATGCTATCTACTGCAGGCTAGCTAACTAGCTAGCTGTCACAAAACCATTCAGCAGATTGCATAGGACCTCATCCATGAGAGAGTACTGGGCTGTGCTAGCTACTGCAGGCTACCTAACTTAGGCTACCTAACACAGTCACCTGTTAGTATTAGAGCTAATGTTTTCACAGTTGAAAATGATTATAACTTGGTTTTGGGGCTGTTGATGTCAGTGCGTGCCAAAAGCATTACACATCAGTTTAGAGTGGTGGGAATGAGGAATGTTTTGTTGGTACATAATTGCAGGAGGTGGTGGTGAATGAGGAACTTTGGAATACGTTCGTTAGCCACCGTTGTATGAGTGTTTGGTGTGCATGTGTGCCGGCATTCTAGCTGGAAATCTTGAATTATGCCTGTGAGCTCTTGGGGTGGGCGCTTGGGTCTGTTTTCCATCAGATAGTAGGACTTCTTATCAGGGTCTGTGACTACCTCACTCTCCACCTCCACAATGTCCCTTTCGGAGGCAAATATCCCTGGGGAAGTCTCATACAGCCAGAGTGGGTTTGTGTAAGCACTGCTAGCTTGTTGCATAACTGTTATGTCTATAATGGCTATACTAGGTTGGTATACTAGATGTTGTGTTGTGTGGGCAGGACGAGCGATGGTTAAGAACTGTAAAATAGTTTGAAAGCTATGCTTGTTATTGTCAATGGTATGTCTGGTAAGCCCAGCCTATTTTGTTGTTTGTCACCCTGTTTATCCTTTCTGGACACACGTATCCCCAGTGGCAGGTGACCATCTGCTTTTATAGCTCTGGGGTTCAGGGGTCATGTTCTCAGGGGACCTGAATGGAGAGGACGCTGGGAAATGGATCCTCTACACAAACACGCCTGCATATTAGCACAACACGCCATGTTTGCTCTGTCTTCCCCCCAATTTCCCTGCAACATGGGGGAGCTTCTCTGTTGGGGGGTGGGAAATGGTGTGTGTGTGTGTGTGTGTGTTTGAACCTGGCTGGGGGATGTTTAAACCCTTAATGCCTTAAGGTCAGTTGCTGCTGCACCGTCTGGTTCCTCGTATGACTTACTCGTATGACTCATTCTGTGTGGGGTTCTGAGACCTTCACCTTTACATCATCTATCGCTTTCCGTGCTGACCGGAGGAGGACAGTGTTTGTGAGGGTTTCCACTAATAAAGCATACGCAGTGGGAGCGCAGTATGTTATCCAGGAAGTGGTATTTAAGTCACAGACGTTTGAGCCAGTTTTAAAGAGGAGCTTGGGGACAAAGTGCCCTTGATGCAGCACAGCACAGTACCGTATGTATGCTGAAGTAGCATCCAGATAAACCACAGGAAGCAAAGTGGACCAGCTGTACATTTTCTTCTTTTGTTTCTGCTCTCTGTTTATTCTACTCTCTTTGTGTCTGTCCCAGAATGCCAAAGGATGGAAAGTAACAGATGTTTCTTTATGCACGGTCATAAAATTGGGGTTTTTGTTACTGGAGTCGAGATGGAGGAGGTCATCCATTCACAGGGAATCTTGTCTGAATGAGCCTTATGCACCAGTGTTTAACGTGTCACTCTGCGCACGTGCGCCCACGACATCTCTTGACCTCGTGGTCACCTCAACACTCATCACTGGAGAGGAACGGTAAACAGACCCTTCATGAACCAGGTTGTGTAGTACTGGAGAAGGAAGCTGTCTGAACATCGTCCACCCTCAGCTACCAGCTCAGTATGGAACACCAGGCAGCCTGACGCTGGACTGTTTTTGTTGGAAAGGATTGTCCAGGGTGTCGAGCAGAGACACCAGTTTGGCCTCAAGGTGCCCTCTATTAGAGTTCTCCTGGGAGATGGATCTCTGGGTCTTTACACCCTAGTGGGAACACACTGGACTAATACCATACCAACATTCCTACTCATACAATAGGCACATACAACCCCACTGTTGCTATGGGGTTTGAATAATTCAATCTGCTTGATATGTTAAGGTTATGGATGGTTCTATATGTTGCATATATACAGCCTTTTTAAATATAGTTGGTTCTATACAGTATAGACAGCCAGTGTTCCTTTAGTTAGTTGGAATACCCAACGCTATGAAGAGAATGAATCATAATTCCAGCATTCTCTTCACCTTCTCCTTGCATCTTTGTTGTCAAGAGACTGCTGGCCTTGTTTACACAGCAAAGCAACTGGATACTCTGCAAAGACTGGAAAAATTGCTTCTTATTGCCAGTAATTGAAAACAGGAAGAAGGCTCAAAATGGCTCCCTGGATTTCGTTCCCCCCCCCGTTTCTGAAATTGTTTTTGTGGACCCAGAAGAAATCGGTGTATTCCAGATTGAACTCATGTTCAGTTTTGAAAACTGAGCTCTTGGACAGAGTCGTGTTCTCTGATTGATACCTTGTGGCATAGAGAACATTCATGTCTTGGAACGTACCAGGCCGACTCGCAGTGTAGAACAATTCTTGAGTTTTCGGGCTTCACTTATTATTCACAGATGACGTTACTTCTCAACGGAAAATAACCTGTACGGACAGCCCAATGGTTTGGTAGAAACGTGCGTTTCCCAAAGATACCTTCTCAGATGTAGGCTTTCCATTGCTGTGCAACTGTCGCCAGCAGGACTGTTTAGACTGGGATGCACCAAGCAACTGAACGCAATTGTGGCTTGACAGCTGGATTGTGGTGCTTCATCATGCAATCAAATCTGAACACAGGAAGGAATGTGACCTATTTTTGTTACCTTGTATGTGTGCAGAGTTCAATAGCAGACATTGTGCTATTGTCTGTCTCAATGTGATAGTGTGCCATTTTCTGTCATGACCTGCAATGAGCACAAAGTTATTTTTTTGTCCTAATCCTATGACACGTTATTGTAGGTTTGTGAAACACAACAGGGTTCAGGCAGTCACCAAAGGTGTATCTGGACTGAAACCAGACCTAAACCTTCAGATAACCAAAGTTCACACACTTTCTTACGAGCTGCTCTGACTTCAAACTAGCTAGCCATATTTGGTGTGCTTCAGTCTGTATTTGGTCTGGTTTGGACCATATTTGGCTCTTTCGATCCTCCTGTGTTTAAAGGCAGGTCTGTAACATCCTCCAGCTGTATAGGTTCCACTGCCCAAGAAGGTACTGAAGGGGTCAGAGGTCACCTCAGATTTATAGGGTCATTTTCCAGCAGCGCTGGGACGCCGGTTTTCAACGCCAGTCACGCCGGCCAAGAC
The DNA here is from genome assembly GCA_036571765.1 of Plecoglossus altivelis. Taxonomy (NCBI): domain Eukaryota; kingdom Metazoa; phylum Chordata; class Actinopteri; order Osmeriformes; family Plecoglossidae; genus Plecoglossus; species Plecoglossus altivelis. The sequence continues at coordinate 10,321,266 of BROE01000018.1, read as the reverse complement.
AGACCTTTTTAATGAGCAAAAAGTGCACTTAGTTCTTAGGCAGCACTTGGCAAGATGTCCTACAGGATGTCAGTCGATTTAATTTCATGTGGTTGTGCAATCTCTGCAAACAGTCATTTGGTTTGTGAATAAATGGATTTAAGGTCTGTTGATTTCCAGTGTCAGCAGGTCGAGCTTTGATTATGATTTGTGTGTTTGTAATTCGATCACCGACCAAGATTCTGTAAGAAGAGTTTGTCTTGCGGTAAGAGTTTACAACGTCCTCTAGCAACACTGAGCTTCAGATCTTCCTAAGATGGTTGTATGCACTTGGTTTACAAGACCACCTTAACTTGATGCATACATGATCTAAAAGAATTGAATGATGCACTTCTTATATTTGAGGTTTTTGAACCTTTTGAGGTATTTTTGAACGTATATGACTGCATGTGAGTATTTGAATGTGTTTGAATGATCCTTTGTCTGTACAAACAAGTTGCGTGTATTCAGTAAGGGCTGCTCAACATGCCCACCACACACATGCGCTTCCTTATCCTGCTCAACTAATTGAGATGCAGCACATCAGAGCATCTCTTATAGAGGAGTAGTGACAACCACACAGAAGAAGAGGAGATTAGTGTGGTTCTCTTTAACCAGTCTGTAGCTGAGCCCACTGGGTCCTAACAGGAGGGTGCACAGACAAGCAGACTTTCCCCTCCTAAGACACCTTCAGAGGACACAAAGGGAGAAAGTGTGTGAAATCCGTCTTCGAATTCAGTTTCTTTGTAAAACCTCACAGGGGCCAGTCATTTCCAATACCATACCTGGCATTTTGGCTTGCAGTTGGCTGGAAGGTGGACACACACATGAGTGGTGTGCTAAAGGCGAAGGAAGAGGGATGAAAGGATCTCCGCTGGTACGGCTGGCGAAGCGGAAAGGAGTGGATGTGCTCTCTGGGGGGGGGGGGGGGGGGGGGAGCTCACTGGTGTGCTGACTGACTGCTGGAACAGGATGAGGAAGCGGTCAGGAAGGTAAAGAGCCTCAATACAGTGAAGGGGAAAAAATGATTTGATCCCCTGATGATTTTGTACATTTGCCCACTGACAAAGAAATAAGTAGTCTATCATTTTGATTGTAGGTTTATTTGAACAGGGAGAGACACAGAAGACAAATGTTAAAAATCCATAAAAAAGGCCTGTCAAAATTATTACAAATTGATTAGCATTTGGAGTAAAATGTATTTGACCATCTCTCAAACAGAAAGATTTCTGGCAAAGAAGCAATCGATTGGTCAGATTCCAAACCCTCCTCAAGGCCAAGACCGAAGAGCTGTCTAAGGGTGTCAGGGACAGGAATGTAGACCTTCGCAAGGCTTGTATAGGTTACAACGACGTTGCCAAGAAGCTTGGTGATAAGGTGACAACAGTGCTATTATACCCTGACAACAGTGAGGATTCAGCCCAGAACTACACGAACAGATCTTGTCAGTGATTTCAAAGAGGCTGGTGTAAGGCAGTGTAAATGGCAGCAATGGTGTTTGACACAATCGAACCCAAATCAGAAGTAACCCAGCTTTATATTTTTTGACTGTGACGTTTTTCCTATATGTTGGACATTCATTTAGAAACTTTCAAAAAAGTAAAGCCTACTAAAGACTCCTCCTGGGTGTCTTGCATGTCCTGTATTGGTGTTTGCCTTCAGATGTAACAGGCTCCATGTTTGAGGTAGGGAGGGAGGCTTGTGTCTGTTGGAATTTGAGGGCAGTAAAGTTCTTGGCTCCCTGCCCCGAGTCCTCAGCCAGGGGAGCTGACAACCCTTGACAGAGAGGGGGCTGGAGACTGAGTGTGTGGTGTGTGCATGGACTGGACCAGCCAGCCAGTGTTTGTGAGAATGTATACATGACGTTGAACACGGGGCTTGCTAGCGCATGCCCGTGACCAACTTCCCAATTTCAGCCTGTCCCGAATAGCAGTGGTGACCCACAATAGTGTGAGTGGGTCAGTTTTCCTCCTTAGTGGCTCCTCTGTTTTTCCTCTCTCACAAGCAGGACCTGAGGGAATGAAAGGAAGAGTGGAGGTCCTGTTTGGGACAGTTAATCCTGCCTTTCCAGGTGCTGGGAGACCTGTAGCTATTTACCATCACAGATACACCTGTATATACACACAAATCAGTAATGGTCCAATTCCCTGTCTTCACAAGTGGGTACTGGAGATCACTCTACACATATTAAAAGTGAGTCATGAACCTGGAACGGGTCCTACAGCTCTTTTTAAAGATGTATGAGCACTAGACCTGTACGCTATGTTCCTAGGCACAGTGCAAAATCGAGGACTAGTCCCCTGTGGAGAAGATAAACAAGCATACTATGTTTGTCTAACTTCACTGGGAAGACTGGATGTAGTTCTGGGAACGGTGGCTCTGTTTGGGCTGTCTTTTGTTAGCCTTACAGCGCCGTCAGCCTGTGTGTCAAACTCTCAAGGTATATTTTATGAAATGCTAGGGTGTGTTTGGCCTCAGCCCAAGACTACAGCTCTGCGTGAATCTCTCTCCTTCCTGTTTATGTCTGCATCTGCTCTAGTATTTTTCATTCCAGCTACCCCAAACAAGGGCTGGATTGACACAGCAACATGGCTTCTTTCTGCACTAACCTGTGGGATTCCTCAATGCTGTGAGGAGTCCTTAAAGAGAAATACATCTCTTCAACGAGGTAGTTCATGCTAACCTGACTTGCCAGATGGCTTGTTACACACACCCATCTGGTAAGTCATACTTGGAAACTGTTTGGTAAAAGGCAGGCACTTAAAAAAATACTTGGCAAGTGATTAGGGGAACCATCTGTCACAGAGGAACTTCAACTACACCCGTAACAGCCAGTAGTTTGTCATAGTAAGCGGTCCGACCCACTTTGGTTCGGGCACAAATGCATAACTTGTGAGTTTGGAAAGATGGATTCCTGTGTGGTTGGGATTTCGCAAATCCAGCTGTCTCGCAAGGTTAAGTTCACACAGGAAGGAAGGAAGCAAGTTCTCTACTCCTGGTGTTGACAGATCTCTCTCTCTTCCCCTCCCCCCCCCACTCACTCACTCCATCTCTCTCCCACATTCTCTTCCTCCATTCCTCCCTCTATTTCCACGTGCAGGGTCTGAGGTCATTCCCAGCTACAGCAGCAGTGCCATGTCTGAGGTGGCGGTGCCAGAGATGCCCCCCGCCCTGGCGGGATGCGGGGAGAAACCTGGCGTTGACTTCAGCTACGTGGGCATCGATGCCATCCTTGAGCAGATGAGGAGGAAAGCCATGAAGCAAGGCTTCGAGCTCAACATCATGGTCGTGGGTGAGGTTTTCTCACACACACGCACGCACATTCTCTCCACAAGTCCACACACACTTGACACATACAGTCACAGAGAAGAGTGTTAAAAAACAGAGAGACCCTTGCGTTTATTTTATTGCCACTGTTAAGAACTCTTGAAAGGAACCCAGGCGCAATGTTAAGTATGGGTCGCCTTTACCTGCTACTTTCAATTCAATTAAAGAATCCCAAATTATGTCTTCTTGGAGATCTTCCCTCTAATCAACCTGAAATACATATTCATGTACCCACACAGCCCTCTTAACTCCCTACTGCCAGACTCCCTAAAACTAGCATTTGGCTAATAAGTACACACACACACTCTTCAACCACAGTAAACGTACAAAGCCTCGGAGCCATGTCTCCATTTCATCATGTCGCGACTGACAGTCTACTTTCGTGGATAAAAGGATTCACTCAAAGATGTAGCCTTGGGGAGGAAGATGAGGAGAGGTATCTGAGTTGTGGGTAAGGTAATCTAGGCTATGGGAAACTTCCATATCTCAAGGATTGGTCTGCCTCCGTGTCGGAGCATTTGCCTGCAGATCAAAAGTTCAGTTTCCAATTCCTCCCTGCTCTGTACTTTGGGAAAGAAATCTGCTTAGTGAATACATAATTTAGCTATACCACATTTCTTTTGCTTCCATGTATAAAGGTAGTGGAAAGCATGAGTTGAATGGGTGAGGGTGGGGGTGTTTGTGAGGGTCCCAGGACTAAACTCTCAGAGCAGTTGAAACGAAAAGAATGAGTGTGTGTGTGTGTGTGTTTTCTTTCTGTTCCAAGAAGCCAGGTTGATTGCATGTCTGGGTTTTAAATAATGCCGTCCATAGAAAATAGAGGTTGTGCATTTAGCATGTTGGCCGATTTTGATCTCTCTAGGAATGAACAATCCACAAAACCGAATCTCATGTTACCAGGTCAATACCAACTGTATTGAAGCCACACAAAAAACAAAAGCAGCTTTGTCCAAGAAACTGCACTTTCAGCGCAGAAGCCTTATCTGTCACAGGGTGTGACTGAACGGCTCACTTCTTTCCCCTAGTGAATCTTCAACACAGATCTATATATTAACTTAGCGTGCAGACTGTCATGGAAATCCCATCTGCACATCTGCAGCAGCAGCATAGCAGCTTAGCAGAGTGGACGGTCACAGGAACATGCTGTTCTCACCCTGTAAAGGCGGCGGTGACGGGTGGCGTGTTGCCAAGAGCTGTGTCCCGGACACCAGGGGTAATCGCTGTGGAATGTGGGGATGTCGGCTCCACGGAGACCAAACTGAGATCCAGACCTCACTCCCCTCACCTAAGCCACCCCCTCCTTCTGTCTCACTCTCTCACACTCACTCACACAGGAGAAATGGGATTAGGGCAGTGTGTCCGTGGAATGCAAGGTGGCGGGCTCTGTAGAACCTGGAACCGTGGGACATGTTGTTTTTCTAGACCAGAGGTCTTCAATCTTGGTCTTCAGGGTCCTCTGTCTTTTATTTTCGATGTTTCCCTGCACCGGATTCCAATGAATTACCAGGCTTCCACAGAGGTTTGATAAAAGCTCCTTCACTTGCTCCAACACACTTCAGGTCTTCTACTTCAGGTGTGTTGGAGCAGGGAAGCCTCAAAATCATGAAAGACTGTGGACCCTGAGGACTGGGATTGAACACCCTCGTAGACCCTGGTGCTATCCACCTCAGATGAGTCAGTGATTCATTCACTCTGCAGCAGGAACACATTTAAAGGTCCTTAGCTCTTGGTAGCTAAGTCCATACAGCAGGTTGTAGGAGATGACCAGATGACCCCATCCTTATGCTTCTCAAACTGAGGTTGGTTTGTTTAGTAGCCTCACTGTAAACATTTTACTGACCATTTAGCTGTTATTGGGCTGGGCTAATGCTTTGTGATGGGACCAAGTGAACACCTGTTGGAAATGAACGTCAAGCGTCCACTTTAAACACAACACTGCCAACTGGTGTGTTTGAATGGATGTGTGCCCGTGTTTACAGAACGGGATTGATGGTTGTGGCCCTGCTGTCACACACCTGCAACCTCTTCCAGCTGTAGCCAAAGGCAGCTGTGAGGCTGGAGGTGTTGCAAGTGTGAAGACAGGGTCACTGCTCGGAAATTCCGCAGTTATTTTGGCGAGCTCGGCTATCGCAGTTTTGTGAGTTTGAACGGGGAGCTTTTGTGTTGAGCTTTGTGTGTGCGTGTGTGTGTCTTTGTGTTTAGGTCAAAGTGGTTTGGGGAAATCCACCTTGATGAACACGCTGTTCAAGTCCAAGGTGAGCCGAAAGTCTGTGCTGGCCACTTCCCAGGAGAAGATCCCCAAGACCATCGAGATCAAGTCCATCAGCCACGGTGAGAGACCTGCTGGGAGACCTGAGAGGAGACCTGAGAGGAGACCTGGGGGGAGGACGGGGGGGAGGACAGGGGGGGGAATGAGGCCTGGGATGGGGGAGGAAGCCACTCTTCTCTCACCCACCCACCTCCAGACTATGGGGTTACTAACCGAAGAATAGGACAATAATTCTCTGCCCCCATCCTCTTCGTGTATGACTCGTGGCCTCCAGCTGTTCTCTGTTGAGTCAGGTCTCTCCTTACCTCATTCTGACTCTGCGTTTCTGTCGTTCAGACATCGAAGAGAAGGGGGTGAGGATGAAGCTGACTGTCATCGACACACCGGGCTTTGGGGACCAGATTAATAACGAGAACTGGTACGGTGCCATTCTTTATGTACTTCCAGAATATGAAAGACCCCAGAGCTGCGTGTTTAAAAGACTTGTTTGTTTGTTGTGCTGTTAGACGACCAAATGCAATGTAAACAGTGTCATTTGCTCATCCGTTGTTGGGATAATGGAAGGTGCCAAAGAAATATCTCCATCCTGGATAGAGATATTCATCTCCATTTTCTTAGTGCTAGACAGAAGAAAGGAATAAGCAGATCTCTCTCACACACACACACACACACACACACACACACACACACACAGACACACACACACACACACACAGACAGACACACACACACACAGACAGACACGGTCTCTCTCTAAGTCTCTCCCTTCTTCCCTCCCTCTCTCAGCTGGCAGCCTATCATGAAGTTCATCAACGACCAGTACGAGCGCTACCTGCAGGAGGAGATCAACATCAACAGGAAGAAAAGGATTCCAGACTCCAGGGTGCACTGCTGCATATACTTCATCCCACCTACGGGACACTGGTGAGGGCACACACCCACACGCACACACACGCATTCCTTCTGAGAGTGGAATGTGCATACACACACCCATTCCTTTGGTGGAATGTGAAGGTGAATGTTGAAGATGGTGACTGATCAGAAGGTGAAGAGCTGCGGTACATCAGGAAACAGACTCAGATTGGTGTTTTCAAGCGTCCTTGAAAACCTAATCTTGTTTCGTAAACTGGTTATTGATGTCATGCCTCAATGATTTATTGGCACATCACATGGACACTCACTTAGTCTCTCACTTACATGTACACATAGACACATGCAAACACCAAGACAGTGCTGCCCCCTTACGATATAAAAACAAGAAACCTGGATTGGCCAGTGAGGGGTGATGGAGGAGAGAAAGACCATCTCTTCCTCCATCTTTGCTCATCTGTTGTGAAGGGCTTCTGCATGAGTCATGGTCGTGAGTCATACGCAGAAAGCTCTTCATCAACAGAACCAAAGAGATCCGTACCAGGCGACTCTGATTTCAAACACACAATGACTTGGCACCGACTGGCATCACATAGTGTAACCAGACCATGGAAAGGTCTCCGGCAGCCAGATGGAATGTAGATGAATTGCCCTTATCGGTGCTGACTTCTGTCCACAGATGTGAACATGTAGTGTTTGCTAAGGACCTCCTCTTCCATGCTACACCAGTTTTCCATGACTGGATTGATGGGGAAAGTCCCACCAGGACTTTGAAATGCCATGTTTAACTTCTCGTTCCGACTGGTGATTCTTGCTCACTCGCAAATTCACATCTGGACCTGGTTATGTTTTAGTATAGTCTAACCCCCCCCCCCTCTCTCTCTCTTCACTGCTTTGGTTGAACCCGCATGGCCCTTAAAGACATAACAGTCTGGGTTGTACCAATGGTTTAAAAAAAATAAAAATAAGGAGAGGGTTTTACTGTCGTGGAGATGGCATTTTGTAGTCATTTGTTTGCTGAGCAACAGCACACCAAGCACACGTTGCATAGTAACGGAAGGAAGGGGTGGTGGAATGTCTTTATGTTGATCCTGGGCTGGCAGCCCTCTCCCAGCAGCTGCAGGAGATCTGGGTGCTGTCAGCTGTTGGAACGAACAAACACACACACACACACACACACACACACACACACACACACACACATACATACATACATACATACATACTATGTCAGACGAACCCCCCTCCAAACTGCAGCACTGAGTTGACTTAATCATCCTGAAACGCTTTTTGTAATACAAGCCCAGCACGCAGTACTGGACATCTTTTAACATCCTTCTCTGTGGAAAGTGTCTGCACGTTATGGTATCGTGTGTGTGTGCGTGCGTGCGTGGGCGTATGTACCTCCCCGAGATCCTCAGTACACCGTTTTATTTTGCTCCAGCACAGCAGAAATCTGTCATGTTCTGCCCCAAGATCTGTCTTAAGGCTGGTCTTCACTTTGTGAAAATGGGAGAGAGAGTGAAGCCCAATGAGGAGGCAGGAGATGGTCTTCTTCAACTGGGTGTGACCGTAAAGAGAAGCAAGTGCGTAGAAAGCCAGTGAGGGAAGGGGGAATGACAGAGTACGACAGAAGACAAGTCAGGGGGCCTTTATTCGTAGTGGTCAGTGTCCAGTCCTGTCCTGAGCTAGCATCAGCTTCTCCGGCCGCTAGCAGACGCTCCACGCTGGGTGAGGGAAGGGCTCAAGCCAGCTACAGCTCCTTTTAAGTCCCCCGCCAGTCGAGGGCAGATCCTCACTGGGGTTTGATTGACTGTGACAACCCCTGAATAAGTATGGTCCCAGATGTGAGTCTGAAACGCATGTGATCTGCTGTTGCTGGCTCCTGTAGTTTCGCTATTTCACGGGACCTCGTAACGCTGTCCTCTAGTGGCCATGTCTTTTCATAGCAGGTCACATATTCACCTAATGTTCTTTGTCTGCGTCCCTCTGTCAGTTTGAGACCTCTGGATGTGGAGTTCATGAGGCGCCTTAGTAAAGTGGTCAACATAGTCCCTGTCATTGCCAAGGCAGACACGCTCACCCTGGAGGAGAGGGACTTCTTCAAAAAAAAGGTGCGTATTCCCCCTCCTCCTCCTCATCTTCTCTCTGACCACTTCTTTCCTCGCTTTCGGGCATATGTTCTCTAAATTCCTCCAGTCCTGCTGTTTGTCGGAGCTGAAACATCTACAGGAAGTGATGTCATTGGATTTCCTCTGAAACCACATCAGCAGTCCTGGGGGCCGGAGTTTAAAGGGAGGGAGGCTCCATCAAACCAAGCCAGAAACATTGACAGGAAATGTTCCTGGAGTCTTCTTTGGCCTCTGCAGCTGTCATTGGTCTTCGGCCAATGAGCGAGCTGCCCTGTGCGGAGATGACTCCCAAGGTCAAAGCCTCTATAAAGAGTTCAGGATCAGCTTGGTCTGGTTTGACGGAACCTCCCTCCCTTAACCCTCAGCCTCCAGGCTGCTGATGTGGTTTTAGTGGAAATCCGATGACATCACTTCCTCCCACGCGGGGTGCCCCAACATTTAAAAGACCATTTTGATCTCGGACCCCGGGGGAGGGATCAGAGAGAGGCTGAGAGGGTAGTAATTGAAAAAAGGCAGGCTTTCATTTGCTTTGCTGTTGCTGGCATCATGTACAAAGATACCACCAGGCAGTCTCTCATTAGAAAGCCATGAGAGTGGGTAGGAAAAAATATCAAGTGTGTGTGTGTGTGTGTGTGTGTGTGTGTGTGTGTGTGTAGTCTCTGGTGTGTTGATATTCTAACTGGAGCCTTTTGGGGGGTAGATTAATGGACGGATTTATTGCTAATAACATGAGAGTGTGTGAAAGCATTTCTGAAAGAAATGAGCCCAACAGATGTTAACTATCGTAACTGAAATTTTCAGGGGAAGACAGACTGTCTAGTTTGGAGATGGTACAGGCTTTGGCATATAGTGCTTACAACAGACTTGCTAGATGTGATCCTTTATGAGTTGGATCTGGAGTGGACCTTGAACATTCTCAAATGACTTGACAGAACCCCACGCGCATGTGTCAGTGATCAGGGATCACACACACACAGACACACCCTCACTCTCCTCTCCTACCTGTGTGCGTAGATCAGGGAAGAGCTGCGAGCCAATGGGATTGATGTGTACCCCCAGAAGGAGTTTGATGAGGATGTAGAGGACAGGATGATCAATGAGAAGATCAGAGTAAGACACACTCTCTTTCTCACACACACATGACGTGTGATGACATCATATATACATCACAAAATCTCACCCCTGACCTTTACCCTTTGCGGACTTCCTGCAGGAGATGATCCCATTCGCTGTGGTGGGGAGCGACCAGGAGTACCAGGTCAATGGCAGAAGGCTTCTGGGAAGGAAAACAAAATGGGGCACCATAGAAGGTATTTCAAATATTCCACTTTGTCTCGCCCTCTTCTGTCACTGCTTTCTCATAGTCTTTCTCAAGGTCTCTTGGAAACACTGTCTGTCACTGGGAGGAGTCTACATGAGCCATTCAAGGACTGAATGATGGAAAGTAGAGAAGTAAAAGGGGCCTCTGATTGGCAGGACATGTGTGTGCACGCGCATGCACACAGATAGACGCACACCACATCAACCCAGACAGAGAGAAGTGGCGTGTGCCATGCAGCTGGCAGGGTCCACATAACAGTCCCCACCGTGTGTGCGTTGGCGGGGCGGAGGGAGGGGGGAGGGAGGAGTTCCAAGCCCCTCATGCCCCCACACAAAGGCAGCTGTGTGTCCTGAGCATCTGGGTCACTGATCGATTCACTAGTGACACATATTCGACAATCGTGGGGCCCACGATGACCAGAGTATAAGTGCAGGAGAAGAGCAAGGCAAGAGGAAGTGTTATGGAAGGAGAAGCAGATTCATGTCCCCTTGTCCCTAGTGCTTCTACTGGCACATCTAAACCAATGTACTCAGTGCGCTGCCTGCGACGAGTTCAGTTCCTCCTGTCCGGCTCCAGCACTATTAAAGATAGAGACGTGCATGGCAGTAGGGGCAGGCTGTGCACGTGTGGTGTGTGTGGGGACTGTGTGTGTGCGGCGTTCAGGGGTCTCGGCGGCACACACGCCCCGGTCTGGTATAGAGACGTCGGGTGTATGCGCTTTCAAAGAACAATTCAAATCACGAAGCACCGAAAATTCTCCTACCTTGCAGCTCATCTCCGAGCCGACTATCGGATTCTTTCCGACATTACCTATTGCCTCTGATACGTGACCACCCTCTAATCTGATAGCAGGCAACAGAGCGGCAGAGGTACACACCGTCACTGTGTAATTGTAAGATCTTCCTGAAGGAACAGCTTAATATCCTGTACAGAGACGTGAGTCTGTCTAGACATGCTACCCACCGCCCCGCGCTCCTCCCCCGCAACACGCCACACCCCCCCCACCCCGCCCGACGACAAAATCGCAAGGAGACCAAACGATCCACTTGAACGGGCCACACAGCCGAGAGAGTACAAACAATGACGGAAAACACACCCCGCCCCCCCCTTCCTCTCTCTCTCCTGGGTCTGCCGACCAGGGATGTAATCTGGGCTCCAGACGTACATTCCTCTCCCGAGCTGCCTGGGCCCCGGCTGTCGGGGAGAATTTGTCGAGCCGTCCGCCGTTATCTCCCCCAAACGGTTTAGGCTAGATTGAATTAGTCTAGCGATGGCGGGATTGGCTAAGGTAAAGAGGAGGGGAAGAGTTAGAGGGTGGCAGGGGGATGGGACAGCCACACTATGTACTGGCGCCTGCACTGGGGCTGTGGGGCTACACCACCTAGTGGCAAACATTGACAGCTTCATTTTGTTGATGAATCAACCAGGATGTTGTCATCAGATGTGACGCAGGCGGATGAGGCTTTAGCCTCTCTGCGTGCAACAAGACACAGCTTGACATGTTTGACTGGTGCTGACATTCTGACTTGCTTTTTGTATTGACCGCCACCCCTCTGGTTTCCTTCCTCCCTGCAGTGGAGAACATAGCTCACTGTGAGTTTGCCTACCTGCGAGACCTGCTCATCAGGTGAGTGACAAGCACGCGTCTCTGTCTTTGACTGGATGATCTTGAGTCCTCTTTTCTTTTTGTCCTCCATCCGGCCAGGTGTGTGTAACTGATGCGTAAGCGGTGTATAACTGCTTCTTTGGGGTGTGTAACCGCTTGTGAGTGTGTGTGTGTGTGTGTGTGTGTCTGCCTGTGGGGGGGTGTTAACAATGTGTGTAACTGTGTGTGTGTGTCACCTCAGGAGCCACATGCAGAACATCAAGGACATCACCAGTAGCATCCACTACGAGGTGTACCGCGTCCGCCGCCTCAACGAGAACAACACAGCTGCCCACGGCCACCCCCATGCCCACGCCAATGGCGTGCCAGAGCATCACCTGACCTCCCACGAGATGTAGGGCCCCAGGGCCCCTCCTTCCCTCCCTCCCTCCCTCCCTGCTCCATCATCTCACCAGCCTCCACTTCCTTCTGAGGGAGCCCCTCCCCCAAAGCCACAGCCCTATCACAGGATCAGGAGGGAGGAATGGCCACATCAAGTGAAATGCAGCCTCGTGGACCGTTGCTGCCCACGCAATGCCATGCACACTCTTCCACCTAGAGCTCCATAGAGACAACAGGTCTTCGATGGTCACCAAGAACTACAATTCCCAAGGTTCCTTTGCCCTCCAGTCTACCTGCGTTTCCAATTGTTCCATCTCCTTTTGTGTCCGTTTCGGGCAGGATGTGTTTGGGCGCCTCCTGTCAAACCAGCCTGGCCCTGCGTCTGGTACACCTAACAGTTATGGTTGTATGTTAATCCCTTGCATTCTCATCCTTGTAAATTCTTCAGTAATGCTTACTTAACTCATCGTTAATGCACTAGGCAGACACAGCACCACGTAGCCGCGCGATAGCGTCAGTTTGACCTTTTCTGTGTGACGCGCGTCAAGTCACGCTTTCATTAGTTGACCAACAGATGCTTTCAGACAATGGAGACACAGTCGCACAGCATTGCTCCAGTCAGATGAGGGGGGTGTGGGGGTGGATGAGGGTTAGAGGTGAGGGTTTAGTGACGCTTCTCTGAGATGACTTTCACACCAGCGAGGAGCCTTAACTGGATGCTGGGCTGATCCCACACAGTAACGTCCCCTGTCCTTACGGCTGTTGTTGTTGTTGTTGTTGTTTTTATACCGCAGTTTCTTTGTTTTACGTGTGATGTCAGGATTTCACATCCCTGCCCCACTGTGCCTTTAAAATTCCAAATAATACATTTGTTAATATAGAGATGCATTTAAAGAGTGGTTTAAACATGGTATTCATGCACAGTAGAATGACAGTATGCCAGTCTGTACCAAGTGTGCGCACGCACGCACACACACACACACACACACACACACACACACACACACACACACCTAGAAATCCAAATTACGATTGTACCCGTGTGCCTTGGCCTTCAGTTTTGGCCTATTTATTGGAGACTGTCCCTGAGTGGGTTTTTAAAAAAACTGGAAGGAAGTCCAAGAATATTGTGGAGGATGGTTCTTAGTCTCATTATTGTGCACCCAGAGACAGAAATCCCAGCTAATACTTTAGTTTTTATGACTTGGATAATACATCTCTTTCCGTGATATTTCTGTTTCTTTTTAAACCATTTATGATATTCAGACTTCAAATCTCACCATGCTCTGTCCTGTGTATTCATTGTGTTCGGATACATTTTTGTACTGGTATTGATAACAGAACTGCCTTTGATATCATGTTATTTTAAAGAAATAAAGATTAGTTGTAAATATTTGTTTGTTTCCATTCAATTTGTCTTACTTGATGCTGTATTACGGCAATTACATGGATGGAACATAACACAATAGAAAAATGGCTGAAACCTCCCAACTTTATAGAAATTCTCCTCAAAGCATGTTCAGAATCATTGAATTACACATTATTCATATCAGACATGGGAGCGTTTAATTGTACGGTCATTTAGCTTTTTTACAACAGTGCCTGATGGTCTATAATTACATACCTGAAGATGAATTGCCTGAGCCAGAGAGACCATGGTCTATCTGACTGCTAAACGGAAAGGGAGGACATCAAATGGTCAAGGTTTGATAACTGGAGGTAGGGCACTTCCACCTGTTATTAGAGAGCAGTGGAGAACAGATTGCTCAGAGGATGATGCGATTATACCCGTTCGAATCTTGTCAACGTTTTTCAGAGCTAATATCTGTATGCAAATAATTAATTACTTACAGGATCTACTCACGGGCACTATTTTGTGGAATTGACAGACCGGGTCAAAACAATCTCTGAAACAAAGGGTTTTAGTCAAAATGGCGCTTTATGTGCCCTGTGTCTCTTCAAAGCTCAAATCAGTCCCCCGCAAACCCCACACACACACACACACACACACACACGCAGACACACACGTGTGCGCGCCCCCCTGCCCCGACCACACCCTGTTGGATCGTAGGTCGAGAACCTACGCTTCCAAAGTAACAGACAGGAAGGTAGCAGAGCACTGGCAGTCTCTTCCCCTTCCTCTCTCTCTATCTCTCTCATTCTCTCTGTCTCTTGCACTTTATGTCTCTCGCCCGCCTCCCTTTTTTTCTCTCTCTGTCTCTCACGTCACATCCTTCTCCTCTCCTGGCACTGTGACAAGCACTCAGACATGCAGGGGGAGGGGCCACCTCCCACCCATCTCTCGTATACCAAATTGCTTCTTAGCTCCTATGTCAAACAGCCAAGCTGTTAATTAAAAGGCAGACGCCAATTCAATTAGGGGAGGGGAGCCGCTTCAAGGGACCTCAAAGGACCACGCTGTTCCATCCAAGGCCAATGACAGACTTTGTAACTCCTCTCAACATTCCATCAATAAACTACGGCTTGTTGCAACAACTCTCGTGCAGCGCAATGGGATTCATGCGCGCGAGACAAGTTTGCAACCAATTGAATAGCGAGCACTTTTATACAGTCATCCATCAAACACCTTCCAATCATCCACAAAGAGAACCAACTTCAAGAATCCTCGGGACTGCGAGCGGGAAGTGGAGCGTATTCTGGATAGTGGCTCGACAAAACACTTCCGATCACAGAAATCTGCTGTTTCGGACAGCGCGGGTCTTTCCGGTGGCCCTCCATATTCTAGTACCATGCTCCAGCTCATATCACATGAGGAAAGGATAATGATGCCATTTCCTACCCATTTGTCATACATGCTTTTCGGTTGGGCGGAGGGCTCACCCCTCTTATAAGATGTCATTCCACCTCCATTCAGAAGAACGCGAGCAACTCCCAACTCATGCACTAGTCTTAGCATTTAAACCTGAATAGAGAGATGCACAGAGAAGACTAAGAAGAGAGAAAGAGAGAGAGAGAGAGAGAGAGAGAAGAGACGCACGAAGAACGTAGAAGAGTTAGACGCCATCGCTTACTCTCACACGCTCCCCCCTCTGTGATAGTCCTGCCTCAGGCTGATCAATGTGAATATTTAAACCAATCAGGCGCTGCTGTTAGCGCCTCGCCATTGGGTGGCAGGGGTTGGAGCAGCATTGGTGCTCTCCAACCGTCTTAAAAGGGAGTGTGTTCCCAAATTCACAGCCACTTCACTCTTCGTCACACCGTTCCTCAATCACACTTTCACTCCCTTCTGTAATCGAATAGTGTGTGTGTGAGAGAGAGAGAGAGAGAGAGAGAGAGAGAGAGAGAGAGAGAGAGCATGTCCCCGCTCCCCCCTCTGTGATAGTCCTGCCTCAGGCTGATCAATGTGAATATTTAAACCAATCAGGCGCTGCTGTTAGCGCCTCGCCATTGGGTGGCAGGGGTTGGAGCAGCATTGGTGCTTTAAAAAAGGGAGTGTGTGCGTGTGTGTGTGTGTGTGTGTGTGTGTAGGGGGATATAGAAATATCAAAGACTGACAGTAAGGAGATGTGTTACCATAGTTTTACATCTCTTACATTGTAGCGGAATCATTTGTCCTCTGCGTGAGATGGAACATACATGTGCTGTGTTTGGTCCCGCTCAGCTGTGTGCGAGTCAGTCTGTAGGTCAACTCTCTTCCAGTGTGAGGAGCCTTCACTTGTGGATAGAAGCTCTGTGGAGTCGCAGATGGAGTTGTAATAAGTCCATCAGAAGATGGGTGGCCCCTTCTATGCTGTGATATATGAAGGGTTGGAGTGGGGTGGGGGGTGGGGGGGCTAGAGAAAGATGTGTCTCTGGTAATCAGGGCAATGAATGCCAAATTCCTCAATTAATCAGGAAGTGTCTATCAATAATAAACTCACCCAGGGAGCCACAAACTCTACTGTAGCTGATAATATCTTTGCCTTCTAATTAGCTACTGGGGGGATAAGGCGAGAAGAGAACTTGCTCGTTCAAAAGGGTAACAGGAGCTGCAGTGTGTCAGCCTGTGAGGACTGTAGATGGGGTCTGTCACCAGAGTCATGCTCTGCGGATGATGTACTGAGTCTTTCTTCCACAATAGAGACAATAGCCCCCTACCACAGGAAGAAAGTACTGCATGCTGCTCAGGGAGATGTGATACGTCCAAGAGTCAACTGCTTCAGGAGTGAGAATGTTATGTTTCTGTCTGTGAAGAAATCTCAAGAGAGAGAGATAGACTGTGTGTGAGTGATTGAGTGAATGTGTGAGTGTGAGAGAGAGTGTGTGCGTGTGCGTGAAAGTGTGTACATGTATGCGTGTACGTGTCGAGTGGGGGTACTTCAGTTAGAGCAGTTGAAATGGAGGATTTAAGGGCAATCTTCTTCAAATGGGTGTGACCGGATGTGGATTGTAAAACGGTGTTAGAGTTGTCTCCAGGGAGGATGGATGGAGTTGTTAATGAGTGTCTGCTGGGTCTGTCTCTCCCCCTGCCAACGGTGAGAGCCTCTGTCAAATACTGCCAAACTAACGATGAGAAAGAATGAGAGAGAAGGGTGGGGGAGAGAGAGACTGACATCATCAAGGAAAGAGAAATTCATTTTCCTCTTGGCTGCACATTGACTGGATTGTAGAGAGTTGTGATGGGAAGGATTTTAGAGAACACACACACACACACGTGCTTGTTTGGCCACCACATCCCACATGCTCCTCTGTTTGAAGATGGTCTGTCTCAATCCTCTGCATTTCTGTGCCGCAGTTGGTTCCCATCCTTGGTATCTGAAGAGGGATATACATGCATGCTCCCACACTTGGGCTGTAAGCGTACGCAAACATACACACGTACGCAAACATACACTCACATGCATGCTCTCGTAAACATACACACATGTACCTGTACCAAAAACACACGTCTATACTCTTGTTGTCACACACATTCAAATTCATACTGAGCCTCCCCCTTCCCTGCCTCTTCCACAGCAGATGGAACTGCTGTCAGGGGTCTATGAACAGGACACACACACCAGCCATAACACAGGTAGTCTGACACACACCAGCCATAACACACAGGTAGGCTGACACACACCATCCACTATACACAGGTAGACTGACACATACCATCCACTATACACAGGTAGGCTGACTCACACCATCCACTATACACAGGTAGGCTAAAACACACCATCCACTATACAAAGGTAGGCTGACACACACCAGCCATAACACACAGGCAGGTTGGTACACACCATCCACTATACACAGGTAGGCTGATACACACATAATACCTCACGGTGTCGTCATTCTGTATGTGGTCGAACTGTCTAATGATCGGTGTTGTTACCAGAAAAATTTATTGGTTAACCGGCATTTGTCTATCAGTAACTTTTACTATACGATGCTTTCACTATACAGCCTCATTACTCATTATTACTGATAAAGCAGGAGTGTGTGTGTTTATGTGTAGTATAATAAGGTTAATGAAGTATTCAAGGGGGATAAAAAATGTTTAACCACAGATACCTTATTACCATGGAACACAGCAGCTGTGATTTCAGTCTGCTCTTGGGAAGAGGTGTGAAAGTCAAGGCTTTTAGCTTTTTGCAACTGTTTAATACACCTGTGCCAAACTCCACTTGCTCCCTGCATTTCTCTCTCTCTCTCTTTCCCTCAGTCTATTTCTCTTCCGCTCCCTTCCTTCGGAGAGATCGAATATTACTGTGAAGCAGGTCCCTGCAGAGCTGCCAGATATTAACAAGTAAAGTCAGCCAATCATAGCCTGCAGAGAGAGATATGCTTTTTATTAAAAGGGAGGTTTATGAAGTCTCTGGGTGGGAATGTAATTCTGCCTCCCAGCTCAGTTCAAAACACTTTCTTGGAAGAAATACTTAAATTACCCAACACAGTCAACATACTTAATCGATGTATGCACTGCAACATTATTGCAAATGTGTTCACGTGTTATATCACACGGCTATGCCAGGTTGCTTCAAATTTCTGCGTATGAGTGAAGTGGCTCTAGGTCAGAATTCTGTTTTCAGTTGTTTTTTGTGTCTCACTTTGATGATTGTTTATGAATCATTTGAAGACACAGATTGCTAATGTTGGCATGCGAGTCGTATTGCGCCAGGAAGAGAGTTTGTGCACAGAGCTGCATCTCTTGAACCTGTCAGTGTCTGGTCTGTCTAACTTGACCTATCTAGGGACATGTTGATGGACCTTGCATGATAGACATATATTACTTAACTCCAGATTCAGGTACTAGACAGGTCTCAAGGGCATACACTACTGTTGTTTGTCCAAACTTCATACCGGTAGGAAGCGTTAAAGTCATCAAATTCCAAATAATCTTCTGCTGAGATATCTCTTCAGATTTGGCTAAGGTCATAGTACTTCATCTCTTTCTCTTTCACTCTTTCTCTGTCCGAGGAACAAGCATAACATCTCTCTCTTTCTCTTTCTTTATCTGTATCTATTGATTACTGTCAACAGGGTAGTGACAGCAACACGCTGGAGGGGAGCTGGCATTGAAAAGAAGCTGAGAGTATACCACAGAACTACATTTGCAGACAGTAAAAGACCCATTGACTTCATCGCATTGTGCAGTGACTGTTGAGTCACTGCACACTTCTGTTGAGACCAGGTAGTTATCATACACCTGGGTCTCTAGATTGGAACACATCCACTGTGCGTGTGTGTGTGTGTGTGTGTGTGTGTGTGTGTGTGTGTGTGTGTGTGCGTGCGTGTGTGTGTGTGTTAGATGTTTCTGTAGTTGGAATGTGATTAGGGTGTATGCTGCCTTGCTGTCCATGGACGAATCCTTCTTCTTTGACAGCCATCCATCCCAGTCACACACACACGCAGGCAGGCAGGCAGGCAGGCAGGCAGGCAGGCAGGCAGGCAGGCAGGCAGGCAGGCAGGCAGTTAGACACACATCTGGGCTCAGCACCTCATCTGCATGGCAGAGTCTAGGAAATTGTGAGGAATGCAAATGACATGGCTCTCTGCACAAGGTGATTTCAACCCTCCCCCATCCCTCTTTCTGAGCCTCTCTCTGCCCAAACACATTCTGTTTCTGTCGTCTACCGTCGATGGATCTGTTTTCTATTCATGGGTGATGGCTGCTTGGTTGTAAATCTCCTTAAGTAAAGGTTTTTGAGGATATCTTGGAGGGATGACTTTATAAAAAAATCCATCTACTACTAATGTTGTATGTAGCTTTGTGTGTGTGTGTGTGTGTGTGTGTGTGTGTGTGTGTGTGTATGTGTGTGTGTGTGTGGCTGTGTGTGTTTGTTGTTTGTCAGTTGGTGGAGCCCTGCTGAGATCACTAAGACAGTGCCACAGGTGTGTGTACAGACAGCCAGTTTAACACAGCGCACATTAGTCAGTTGCTAATCTATGTGCTGCAGCAACGAAATTAGAGTACTTCAGACAGCAGGTACCCATAGGCAGATGGCCTCCTTCACAAACACACTCACAAAGCAAAGTCTGTTTTGATGTACTCTTCCTGTTGAATTTGTTTTGCCTGAGCTAAGTCTGGAGGGAGTGGGAGTGTGAGATGCAGGTTGAGTCAGTAAAGGCAGGGATCTGTGCCTGAAAAGCCAGCCAGTGCCTCACCTGTTTTAGGTTGTTAACTTCACTTATCTCCCACTGTAATAATTAATTACGTTGATGAATATGTCGTCATTTGGATACATTAAGAGAATAAATTGTTCTTTTGTTGTTTTAAATTGTTGTTGCGTTCGTTTTAATTAATACGTTTTAGTATGAAGGTGAGATGTGTGCATCTGCTCCTTGTTTTCCATTAGTAATGGAGTTTTAAGTGCAAGGAGAGAGTGCTAATGTGTTTTGGGAGACAGGTTGTGAGTTACCTTTTGTGAAGGTGGTGCTGGATGGAATTAAAAGGAAAGTTCGACGAAATGTCAAGAATCCTGATGCCTTACTCCTTCCCTAATGTCTTGAAAAACAATGGAGACTTGGAGACTGCCTGTTAACCAAGAGCTAGATAAAGAAAAAGGCCAGTAAGTGCCTCAAGTCTGGGCTAAAGCCACCATGCTTAATAGACTTGGCTGAGGGGAGAAAAAAAACAAATCGGTGAAGACTCTATCCACTAAAGTTTTGTTCATTTTTAACTGTGGATTTGTCAGGATTTGGGGTTCCTGTAAGGAATCAAAGAGGATTTTCCGGACAGGATTAGGTGATTATAGTGGAGGCAAGTGGGATTGGGGTGAAGAAGCTTCTTGTTAGATGAGAGAATAAGAGAGAGAGGGAGAGAAACTGTGCGATCCCACCTGCTGTTTACACAAAGTCTCTCCTCTTCTCTCCACCTCTCCTCCACTCCAGTCAAATCAAACCCTGTCTACTCTCTATTCTGTCCCTATTCCTTGTGATATCCTCTTGCTTTGGTATAAGTCTGGTGCTGGTCTGGAACTCAGGGATGGAATGAGAGAAGAAGGAAAGACGTTTGGAGGAAAGACTCCGGAAAATGTCTGGGCTATTATGTTGAAGTGAGGGAGGATAACGAAGAGTCGGTGAGTTTGTTCTCAAGCGAGGAAAAAAA
Source organism: Plecoglossus altivelis (assembly GCA_036571765.1). Classification (NCBI taxonomy): domain Eukaryota; kingdom Metazoa; phylum Chordata; class Actinopteri; order Osmeriformes; family Plecoglossidae; genus Plecoglossus; species Plecoglossus altivelis. The sequence goes on along the minus strand of BROE01000018.1, from coordinate 10,300,809 downwards.
AAGATGATAAAGGTAGGTGAAGGGAGTGACAGAGTTGTCAAAGGTAAAGTCTTGTATGAGGCTGGTGTTGTCAAACAGTCTCAGTCGGGAGCTAGCTAGCAACCCAACTCCGTCTGGAGCCTTGGGGACCCGGTCTAATTAGCTGGTTGTCAGGCCTGCTGACTAGCTCACGCACTGTACACACACATATACACACAATTCTCTTTCATGTTTAATGTTGGGGAGCCTTCGGGACCAGTTAAAACTTGCTCACCTACTCCGCACCCCACCCCCACCCCCTACACAAACACACACCCCTACACACACGCACAAAATCACACACACACCATTTTTAAACAATGCCTTCTTTACAAGGGTGGGAAGGCAGCAGGATACCTCTTGCAGATTAAGGTACATTATGTGTGTGTATAGCTGTGTAGGTGTCTGCCTGTGTCTGAGTTTGTTTGGTGTGCGTGTGCGTCTGTGCGTGTGTTCCTGTGTGTGTCTATGGGGGTGGGAGGGGGGCGGGGCTAGGTGTTCTACCTGATTACAACAAGTGATTCATAATTACCGAGTGAAGAGAGAACAAGTGCTGAGAGTGACCATGGGCTCACGTCTGCTCGTGCAGGATTCCAGGTGCTGACCCATCCATCCCATCATCCACATCTGAGCAGGAAGCCAACCCCCGACGCCCCTGGAAATACCACAGCACAAGTGCATGTTGCTTGGCAACCGAGAGATACCCCCTCCGCCCGCTGCTCTCAGAGGTTTAACTCAATTGTCTGTGTTTAATGAAGAGCGGGCCACTCCAGAGCTGCCATCTCCTTTAGCTAATTAGGCCAGAATGTGAAGCGCTGGCTGTTGTAATTAAGGTGCCATGGTCAAGCAGAGAAATTGCACTTGAATCTCGGACTGCTTTCTTGGCCTCACTTGGTCGGCAGCACGTATTACAGCGATGGACTTGTGTGTTTTAATTACTCTGGTGCAATTGAGTTGGTCCCTGTGGCTTTGGTGATGATATCGCATTTTAATTAAGCTGCTGAAACTATTCATGTCTAAGACTGTCTGTGACTCCTTTATTTCAAGGTGTAATTTGCTGTGAAGTTGGAAGAAAATCAGGGCACTGCTAATTGCAGTTTTGCTGCAGATTTGAAACACTTTCCACAGTCTAGGTTTCTGGCACAGTCTGGTTCAGCCCAAAGGACTGGTGACAGACAGGAGCTTTGGGCAGAGTACAAATGTGTCAATAAATACCAGCAAGGCACCAGATGAACTCCTGCTTTGCGACTGCAGAGGGAAGCTGTCGAGGGCGGGGGTCTCCAGCGGGTAATTAGATTGATTACAACTGAACTTGTCTCAAGACAGCAAGCGGCTACAAGGAGAGTGGCCAGACAGACTGGGAGAAGGAATGGAGATGGATGAGTCTGCCTGGCTGCTGCTGTTGCTATGAGATAGGAATGGTGAATGGGCGCAGTCTGGGTTACTGGGGAGAACAGCACGGCTGCTAATCCACAATAGCCCCCCATCACCATTGGCTCCCAAGGGATCGTGTCTTTCTGAATCGAAAATTAGCTGAAGTAAGTGGTTTGGCCCTTTTGATGCCTGCCTGCCTGCCTGCCTGCCTGCCTGCCTGCCTGCCTGCCTGCCTGCCTGCCTGCCTGCCTGCCTGCCTGCCTGCCTGCCACCCTGTCTGTCTGCTTGTCTGTGAACCTGCCCACCTGCGTTTGTCTCCCTGAGGCAATATCTTAATCTGAGTCTCCAGGGGACTGTGGGAACAGACTGGAAACAGCTCATCAGACTGCTAGGTGCTTTCTAACCATCAGTGTCACAAGATTCTGTTCTGTTGGGCTTGTAGCCACATGTAGCATCGGTCGATTAGGGAAACTGCACTCCGTCCCTGAATGTAACAAAGGGCCATCTATGCTCCTCGCCAGCGTAGATTCTGGCCCAATCACAGCACTCAGGGATCCCTGTGGAACCTGAAACATCTCAGGTTCTCAACATCTCTCAAATTCCTAATCGTGTTTCAGAGCGGACCTGACGAGCCTGTCTTTGTACGACACAGCATGGGTCATGTAAAGAGTGTTTTCATGGCGATGCCTCACTCCACACACATGTTATAATGTACTATTCCTGAAAGAAACCTTTTAAGAGAAGGTGGGGGATTGAAATAGACAGCGGGAGGAGAAATGTCCGGACGACCATTCAGAAAATGAACCGTCCTGAACCTCCATCCAGCACAGTCCTGTTTATGACGACACAAAAAAGTTGTGATGAATGGAGACGAGCGGAAGACCTGAACCGGGCGACCCGCTTTTCTTTCCACACAAATTATGTCATTACATCCGCAAATTAGGTCCTCAAATTATCCAAGGCACCTCTCTGGACTCGTGCAAGATGGAAAGCAATATATATTGAAGAAAAAATGTTTCTTAATAATAATCATAATCATACATTTGATTGATATCGCGCCTTTCCGGACACTTAAGGTCACGTTACATCCAAATGAAACACAATAGAAAGTTTTAAAATACTCCAACCGCAACAATTGAATAAATAAACAGGGCATTGCAATGATGGTGGGAGTGAGTAGACCAGTCTGAATAGATGAGTTCAGAGCTTTGACATGAAATGTGGCAGTGAGTCTGGGGGATGATGGGGGAGATTTCAAATGGAATGGAGAAGTGATTGATTTTATGATTTTATGAGTGTGTTTGGTGCCTATGAGGAGACGTTAGCTGGGCATACAAGGCAACATGAATGCCAATCTCTCAGAAAATAAAAATAAAAGTTTAAGAAATCAAATGCAAAACAACAACAATAATCATAATAATAATAATACGAGTTGTGTGACTGTGTGGTGGTGGTAAACAGTATGGTACATTAGTCACAGTAGGTCAGGTAGGAGGGCCCCTCAGCAGGAGTTTCTTAGGGCCCCAAGGTGTTCTGGACCAGCTCCTGAAGAACACATGATGGAGAGTTAAAGAGAGAAGAGACTGTCTGGAAGGGAAAGAGGGCTTGAGTAAGGTGATGGGCGTCCACATCTCCCCTTAATAACAGAGGTGTGATGGAATTTCAAATGCGCCACTTGGTTTTCTGATGCCTCTCAGCTTGCTTGATTTATTGAAGGCTCTCAAGAGTTACTTGGACCAGTTACCGAGAGTTCATTGAACCAACCTCTTGGGAAAGAGAGCATGCATGTGTGCGTGTTTGTATGTGTGTGTGTCTGTGTATGTGTGTGTGTGTGTGTGTGTGTGTGTGTCTGTGTGTAAAACACAGGGGGAAATATCGTCATGTCTTCTTTACACGCACCCCACCCCTCGTTCAACCCTTCACCAAATTCTGTAAATTACTCATTGTGTGTATTGGGTATCATGACTGTTTACACAAACCCTGCATTCATCCCTCTCTCAGAGAGATTTCTCTCTTTTTCGGTTCCATCTCATACATTTTCAATGTATGAAAAATCTCATCACGTAGACATAGAGCGAAGACAAATTGAGAGGAAGAATTCAACAGCAAGGCATGCTTTTTTTCTCCATAACAAAAGGGAATTTTCTCAATTCCCACATTTCTCACATTTTGCAAGATAAAAGTCTGATATGCGAAAACAAAAACAGATACACCGAAGTACTTCCTCGCTGAAAGTCAAATTTCACAAGAAAAAGATGTACGCAGGAGTTCACCTTTCACTAATGCTCACACTGACGGCTCATCTCTCGAGGGCGCCATCAATGCTACAGGCGTAGCGGCCATATTGGATATCGATCAAGTCCCAGGAGGGGTTGTAAGATCAGAGGGTGTATCTCAGCTGGTCTGTCTGAGGCCATGAATCTCTAGCCTCGCCCATCTGACTTCTCCAGACACTTCTCGGAGAGCGTGGGATGGGTTTGATGTGTGTGATCGAGATGATGACTCACGCTAAAGATAAGCCTTTTCACTCACTGTGAAAGTACCTTATTTTTGGGCAGTTAGCTGTTCACTGACACACACATGCACTCAAACAAACACACACAAACACACACACACACTGTTGCACATTTACCTGGGTTAACTGACATCATCTGTCACTGACCCGCTAAACTAGTTAATCCAATTGGACGAATTCTTAGGTAAATGGATTGAGGAGCAGTATGCTATTGTTAGCATTGCTTTGTGAAGTCTGAAGGTACAAACAATCTCTCCAGATGGGGAATTAATTCACCAACAGTGTCTGCAAGGAAAGAGAATGATTAATAACCTTTTCAAACTGGATTCTTCAACTAGACCATTTAAACCACACCTCCCTTTAAGAGGCAGCTAAATTTGTTAGTAGCTTTAACTGAAAGAGCAAAAAACTCCTTGCTCTAATCCCACTGCTCTCTTCTACGCATCTATTCAGCTCCTCTCCGTCTGCCTCTCTCTCCCGCTCTCTCTTTTTCACCCTTCATCTGTTAATGAACTTGAATCCACTGAAGCCACAGGATTTGTCATGTTATCTCAGTGCCAATATGTCAGCTCATCAAAAGCTTTCAGACATTATTCCTCCTCCTCTGCTCTCTCTGTTTCTTTATCTCTGTATGCGTCTGTCTCTTCAAAACGTCTTCCTCTCTTTCGCTGTCTCAAGATAAATTCTCAGTTTTTTTCACGTTCAAGTTTAATGCTCATTTGGCATTTGTATCAAATGTACGGCTGCAGGTCTATCTTGACAATCCTTTGTGATCTACCCAAACATAGAAGACATCATCTTGACCTGAGATGAGGTCCAAAGACAATGACCTGCCATAACATTACGACCTGATTATTTCCTTATCATTGCACCGGTCAGCGGATGGGATAATGCTACTTGTGATCAAGGGGCAACCTCCAGGGCTGAAAACTGAAGGCAATGCAGAAGTGATGCAATCCCGTCAATGGTCACCAGGGGCCAGCTCCCAAGAAGTCTAGCTCCAATTGACTCCCATTCAAAAACAGAACTTCTCTCATGAAATGCTTCTTCTTATAAGTGTCATGGCAATTCATCTGAAAATGATTTGATAATTAGGTAGACATGAGGACTCAAAGATCAGTGTATTTGGAGGCGTGGCTGGCTTGATTGACAGGTCTAGTCTGGTGCAATTAACAACATGTTTGGACAAGGGTGGTCTTCACAATGGAACGACGTTTGGGACGACTACATACAGTTTACTATCCAGGTGCATAGACGCAAGTAGAGGAGAAAGGCCGTTAACAAGGTGGCTTCAGACCCACTTATGCCCCTCCCCCTTCACCCCTTCACAACTTCACCCTCGTTTAAATATGGTCACTTCAAGCTGCAAAAACAGAATATGGCAACCAGGAAGTGCCCAAATTGAGGCTCCAAAAGCTATTCACAAACCAATGAGTGACATCCCGATTACTAGGTCTTGCACACTATGATTCTACTGGGTCAGGTGTCAGAACACACTGTGCCGTTTGCTGCAGTATGGGTCTGCAAAGCAGCACAGCGGTGTTGCTGACCCATGTTCACTGCCGAAAGAGCCTGGAGAGATAATAGGCATGTGAGCTCCAGAACTGCGCCACAGAACACAGATGGCCTGATGTGATAAACCAGGTTTACTTCACGTGGCGCCTGGTGTGTAAGCGCTCCCCACCTGGGGAACACATGGCACCAGGATGTACTCTGGGAAGAAGGCAGGCTGGTGGAGGCAGAGTGGCAATTAATATTTTTCCAAAACGACAAAAATCACCTCGAGTTGCAGATTATATTGACTTTAAATCTGGTTGTGCATGTTTGGAATGCATCCACTATACAACAAACGTATCCTTGTGAAAAAGACATGTGATTCAATATGGCACATTTATTTGCAATTTGGAGAATGTACACCTGTTGCTGACATTTCACCTGTCCATAAATCAATGTTACATTAACCTACGGACTTCATCTGTTCCATGGACAAGGAGGTCATTGGAGGTTATGTTACCATGTGTTGATGGCAACTTTTTTTTTTTAAGCGAAAGTGAAGGGAAATGTGCTATTGCTAGCACTAAAATAATGTTTCACAAATGTGTTAGTCATAAAAACAATACTCAGATTCAATCACAAATTCATATTTATCTGCACTCTGACAGTTTGGTGAAAAACTGAAAAAACTATCATTGCTACAGTTTCCTTGTGAGATGTTGTGAGATATGTCTTGATCATGTCAATTTTGAAAGGGTTTTCAAACGTCTGGAGGAAATCTGCTATTTCTGCTTCCAGCTATATTTGACATTGACAATGCATATCATAAATGATGACTTTGAATAGACATGAACGCCATACTGTTTTCATGTGCTGTCATGATAGAATCTCCGTCTGTTTCTCCTCTTTTTTCTGTCCCTTGTCTCTCTCTTTCTTTCTCTGTGTGATTCTTTCTCTCTGCACTTCAACGAGGGATGCTTGTTGGTGGAGCAGAAGAGTTAATCAAGTGCGCAAAAATCATATTTTGTACAGTAAATCATATTTTGTGCGCATTTGTATCGTAGTATAACATCATGTAGTGTTATACGATTGCTATACGACCCAGTTTGTGTAAACCTGCAACAACAACAATTCAATTTGATTTTAAATGTGTCATTGAAGTAAAACAATTTTAGGAGATAGCATACTTGCCACAACAACAGATTTTCCCCTACAGTAGCAAAGTTGTTAGTACAGCACTCTTCTATGTAACTTCCGTCCACACCAATATGCTACTGCCGCTGGCAAATGACAACGACCCAATTAAAGATAATTAGGATTATCCTGGTGATCAGGGCAATTGCAACCAGCCATGTCATGTAAATCACCATGAATGTCTTGGAACTAAATAACTAAGAACATTTTACTTTACTGTGCAGGATTTTTCATTTTGTCAATTAAGACCAGGAATCGTCCTATTATGTCGGTCTGTAATACTTCGGTCGAGACATTTGATACATCATGATGTGAACGTTCAGGCCGAGTCACCCACATATTATCTCTTAAAGATGGAGACATGAGCCTAACAATCTGTCTGTGTGTCCATCAGAACCTCGAGGTCTATTTCTCCTTCAGGCCAGTAGAGACCTGGTTGTACTGCCTCCATTGATCTCCAGTCTGCTCATGCACAGAGATCAATATCTGGATTTGAACACGTCTCCATGTCTGTTATTCCCAAGGAGCACCTCTCACTTTGTGTGTGCGTCCGTGCGTGCGTGTTTCTGTGTGTGTGTGTGTGTGTGTGTGTGGGAGTTGGGAGGGGAGGGGAGGGGAGGGGTGCTCATGTGAGCCATGACACCCAAAGCTTCTTGATGAATTGTGTACAAATGCAGCCAGGCAGTCTATCATTGTGCACCACAGTCTTCTCTCTGTCTCTCTCTCTCTCTCTCATTCTGCTCCTCCTCTCTCTCTCTCTCTCGTCGTCTCTCCTCTCTCCTCTCTCTCTCTCGTCTCTCTCTTCTCATCGTTCTCATCTCTCTCTCTCGTTCTCTCTCTCTCTTCCTCCTCACAATGTCACTTATGTGTCTGCACCCCCATACTCAATAACCCCTGCCCATCCCCATAGCACCGCTCTGCACACACACACACATGAACACACAAACATGCAAATACACCCCCCCCCCCCCC
>BROE01000018.1:10267211-10292915 GCA_036571765.1 Plecoglossus altivelis | reverse complement strand
TCTCTCTCTCTCTCTCTCTCTCTCTCTCTCTCTCTCTCTCTCTCTCTCCTCCTCACATTCACTTATGTGTCTGCACCCCCATACTCAATAACCCCTGCCCATCCCCATAGCACCGCTCTGCACACACACACACATGAACACACAAACATGCAAATACACCCCACCCCTCCATAAAGCTTCTCACCGCTCTCTCTACGTGACATCCTAAACACGTTTTTCCCCCCCCTTAAAACAAAAATAATTTTTGGGACATTTTCCATTCCATGGGCCCTGTATCTTCTGCCCATTGTTGCCTTGGTAACCAGCAGCAATGGAGGCAACGGCTGCCTCATCTGGCAAGGTAGCCAGGCCCTGTGGGCTAGTGCACCCAGCCGCTCCCTGCCCAAATACCTGACAGCAGCACTGTGAACCTCTTGCAGGCAATTTAATAAGGCAAATAATCAGATAGACCACGTCCAGTAATAACGCCTAATTCTATTTAGAGGAGAGAATTAATTATCACAGAGTGTGGTACTTGGCAGTGACAAAAACAAATTTCACAAGCGCAGTGGTTTGCACCAATTCAGGCGGAATTTGTTTTGGCTGAATTATTTTCCGGTGGTCGATGTTCTCTGACTTGCATCTTGCATGAATTAATATTTCTCATGTAAGTTGAAGTATTAACTTTTACTTGTATTATGAGTATTGTTTTTTTCTTGATACAAAGTCAACAGATTTTTTTCATTCGGTGAACTTTTGCATGAACGAATGAGTTGACATCGTCAAGTTGTCATGTTGTGTTTGAAAGTTTCGAGTTTATTGCCAACTGCGAGTACAGTTACAGTTACATTGGAATTCTTTAGTCCTGCTCATCATGACAATACCCAGTGTATTGTCTAAACCTCTATGAAATCATCTAAGATTGTAATGATAATCCCTAACATAAATGAGCTACTATAGTTAGTTATAGAAAAGACAAAAATCCAGGTAAAACGTACAAGAATTGTGATGGAGGTGAGGAACCATGGACTTCATTTTTTCTTCTTTTTTCCATCCCTTGCTTTGTCTTTCCTTCATCCCTCGTCTGTCCTCCTAATTGGACGAGCGCTAAATCATTACCTCCCTTTTCCGCTTCCCTCTGGCCTGCTACCAAGGGCAGAAAGAGAGATCTTGAAAAAGAATGCTTAAGAGGGAGAAATAGAAAGAGAGAGAGAGCGCGAGGGAGAGACCCGGAGGAGAGAGATACTTCCTGAGGGAGGACCGTGTCTGTGTGTGTGACAAATTAGCAGTGTTTGTTCCCATGTACCTCATCAAAGGAACAGAGGAACAAAACGCACTCGACAAACGCTGAGGGTCCTGGAACGTTATTCAGCAACTCTCTCCCTGCACACATGCACACAGCTCCCACCCTCTCATTCGAAGACATCAAAGCTTTTAGTCACTTCACGAAAACCGGAAAAAGAAGGTACGGAGAGGGTGCGTCTGAGCATTAAAAGACGTGTGATAATTAAATAAATGCTTTTGGTACCTTGTAGTGCTGCCTGACATAAGTCTATTGTTCGATGACATTGTATACAACTGCACCCATCCACCTCAGTTTCCATTCAGGCTAAACAGACTTGAATGTTCCAGGCAGGTGACTGTCCTGTTACAGATTTCTTTCTCCTACACACCTTCAAATCCTCCTGTTGTGAGTTGTAGAGTGTTATTACAAATGTACGTCTCTGTGTGTGTCACAGACATTTTTGTGTGTAAAAATAGTATGCAATTAAATATTGTGTGAGCTGTTTATGCGAGTTTGCACTTCATACCATTGGTAGCAGGCAGCCCCAGATAGCATGTAGCATCAGGAGTGTGTATGTGTTTGTGTGTGTGTGTTTATTGTCTGTGTGTATCAAGAAAGGACAAGGAACCGTTCAAATTTCACGAGGACACGAGAGACTCGTGGTTACACTTGTCCAGTATGGTTCAGCAGCTGCCAATCTTTGAACTCATGTTAATCCATAGACTGGGAGAGCTGTTGCAGAACAAGCCTGGTTACAACAAGTAAAGGAACCTTAAAGGTTACACTGGCCTGTGGTCACTGGTCACACACAGGAGACAGCCTTGATTCAGTCAGATCATTTATAATGGGTAGCAGGGCAAGACTGTTGGTGGAAAGTACCTTCGTTTTCCACTCGACTGAAGACTGATGTAGAGTGTGTATAATGACGGGAAACTGATCTTGTGAAGTCAAGTTGAAGTGCCCTGAAAGTGGGTGACATTTGCATAATTCCATACTCTGGAAAATAAGTATGTGTCTATCGGAGCTATTTCTGTTAAACCCCTATAGGATTCATTATTTAGTTATTTGAAAGCTGTGCAAAAGATGTGTCAAATGTGTAGGCTGATTCAACATGGTCTAGGTTTAGACAGTTGAGGTCAAAATGTTTTTTGAATGCATGCAAGAACATTCAGGGGTTTTGGAGTTCTGACGTTTTTGCCAGGCAGGTCGAAATGCAGGGGCATACTTGGGTATGTGTTGGCCTGCGTAAGGTTGGATAATGACTCAGCCTTGCGTCCGAAAGAGGAGGTCATAAACAGAGTTTGCTGATCCAGTCCAAAGGCTGGGAGTCAAAGACACATGGCAGAGTCAGAAACACAAGACAGAAATGCAGCAAGACAGGTTGATAGTCATGCAGCAAGACAGTCAGACCAACAAGCAGTAAGACACCCAGTAGCACCAGGCAACAAGACATGCAGACGGACAAACGGACAGACTGATGGACGGGCGGACGGGCGGGCGGGCGGGCGGGCGGGCAGGCAGGCAGGCAGGCAGGCAGGCAGGCAGGCAGGCAGGCAGACACACAGACACACAGACACACAGACACACAGACCCACAGACAGGAGGGAGCGATGGTGAGGAGGACTGGGACATGCCCTGTGGCTGCCCACATTCTCTTCACGCACCTCCACCTTTACTTTAGCTCTGCAACATGCATTCATACCACAATGCTAGCTCCCACTGGAAATCAAGCTCTGTGCATTTCTGCATTATTCTACCTTCGTGCATATGTGTGGGGGAGACACACACATGCACTGTTCTCAGGGGAGGATTAGCTTATTACTGGCTGTGTGATTTAGTACCATGCTGATTAAGGGGGCAGGCCAGGGGAAGAGGAATGGATATCATTATCCTGGCAAGTCCAGCATGCTGTGCAATACATGGTCTACACACTGGCCCCTTTAACACTTACACATTCAATACAGCAGCAAACTACCGTCTGCAAGCTGTTCTTGTGCGAAGCAAGCTTATAAACTGGATGGCAGCACTCAGTAGTAGCCTGTGTCCACTATATGCAGTTAGCCAACACAGTAATCCTGGAAACGATAATGGTACAAGTCTATGATTGCCAAACCGCACAGTGCAGTATATTTTTAATTGTGGGAAAAGCACTCTTTTTGTGAGGTCTTTAGCATAACTGGAGTCATGCCACAGCCATCTCTGTTAAGATGTTGTCTGTGTTCCAAGGGATATACTCCCCGCACCTTTCAAAATGACGGATTCTCACCCTTCCATCCTGAAGCACTAACTTCACTCTTTTTTCAAGGCTCGTCCTTTAAAGTCCTTTTTATTCTCATTCCTTTGCTCTGTCTCTCTCTGCTGTCTCTCGCTTTCTCTCTCTCTCTCTTTGCTTTTCTCTCAATCTCTCTCTCTCTCTCAGGCGGGCAGACCTCTGGGATTATGCAGTGGTATGAATGATTCATTGCTCTCCATAGAGTGTGCTCCGACTGGGAACAGTGAAGAGGGATGGGGTGGTTGAGGGGGGGGAGGGGAGGGGGAGGGGAAAGGGATGGAGGGTGGAGGAACAAAGAGAGGGAAGGCAGAGACATGGGGGTGGGAGAGAAATGGAGGGGAGTGTAAGATATTGAGGATTTACTGAGTGCCATTAACACCCCGTAAAGGATTCGGCCGAGCATAACAACATTTTGCAACGCATTACCTGCCGCGTAGACTAATCAAATGTGGATTCCAGCAGGCGGATGTTTGAGCAAGCTCATTACCTACTTGAACTCTGGAACCTCGGATGGAGAGAAGGCGGGATTTACAGAGGTCAGAGATGAGTACAGCATGGAAGACCCCTGTCCAGTCCCCCACTTACACACACTCCAACATATCACACAGACCCGTACCATTTTTATATGCTGAAGTAAATACCCCCATATTATCCCCAAAGATCAGACTTCAAGAGGTGACATCATCATTTTTCTTTACCATCTCCAACGACCAAACAGGCATGGATTGACTGAGATGCAATCAAACCACTAGATCGTTAATTGAACAATCAAGCTAATTTGGGAATAATGAATGTGTGAATGACAGCGAAGATTGTGCGTGTGGGTTTGTGTGCGACATCTGATATGAAGACTGATCGCACAGGCCACATGGTATCCCTCCACAGTGAGAGTGAGGATAAACTCTGTACATATTAATTCTACCATCTTGCTCCTACTCTAATAATAGACTTATTTATTATTAACAGGCTAATCCTTGAGGTAAAATTGTGGATATGTTGGGTTGTGGATGAAAGCCACTGTAGTCTACTGCTATAGCAAATATACCATGAAGTGTTAGGATTCTGTCTTGGGAAGGTTGTTGTTACATACAGTAAGATGTGCTTTGAGCTGAGGGGGTCGTTCAATGCTTTCCAGAATTGCAAGGTGCTTGTGTGGTCTGTGTGTGTGTGTGTGTGTGTGTGCGCACCCGCGCACCCTGGTGTTTTTGTGTGCACGCATTTGTACTGTACACGTCTGTCCATCTCTGTGCGCATGTGTACGTGTGTCAGTTTTGTGCACAGACCTCTAATTAGGCCATCCGGATCAGAAGCTGCATTTTCTCTACCCCCTTCGACGTAGTCTTTCACACTCTCTCCACTGCAGCGCAATGGGCAGAGCACGAACGCCAGTTTGATTCCATTTCAGATTGGAGTTGTGTCCAAGCGGCTGCCTTGGGCTGTGAGTTATGTGTCTGTTGTCAACGAGCGCTTCTGGGGGGATGAGGCTGGCTGCATGCGCCCCACTACTGTTGACCTTGGAGGTCATTTGGAGGAAGGAGGCATTTATCAATGTGACGCATGGGTGCTGGGGGAGAGGTGTGTGGTGTGTGGGGGGGGGGCGGGTGTGTGAGTTGCCGCCTTGTGTGTGTGGATGTTATCACTAAGGAGAGTGTCTGCGATTGCCTGCTGCAAGCAAATCCAGCATTCGAAGCCCCTCGCATGTGCTTTGTTGCGCCAGGATATCTATTCTAATGAGCCTGGAAAACACCTCATTTGGTAGTTATGTTTCATTTACATGTTGTGTAATAGCATGGCCTGCACAACCTGCAACATCAATGCACTTCAAATAAATTGCATGTGTATGATACATTTAGTCAGTGTATGGTGTGCGATTAAATGCCTCACTAGTTCATCCTCTTCACATGACATCATCCTTTCCTGCTTCTCCGCAAGGACCGTTTCTAAATTGTCTGAAAGCCTTGGGACTGGCATATCAGATAATGGTATTGATCAGGGAGAGTCCTGATCACAATGGAGGCAAGACACACAGTCCATCATTAAAATGAAATCCAATTTCATTTGTGAATACCCCCATTAACAAGCAGTGTCACCAGCTCCGCACAGATCAATACTGACAGCCAGACTAAAACCTCAAAGACAAAACGGATAAAAGTCCAGAGAGGAATCTCCCATAGGAGAGAAAAATTAAAGCGAGAAAACTCAGGAGGAGAAATTCAGAGGGGGATTCCCTTACCCTAGGATGGTTTGTATTACTGTAAAACACACATAATCCTCTGCAAATCTTGTAGTCTTGAAGCGGATGTACGTCTCTGTATGGCGCAGGAAGAAATCGGCTCAGACAGTTGGACCAAAAGGCTTGCATGTAAGGCCAACTTGATACTGCCGCTCCCCTGGACTTCAGTCTCATCTGTAGCCAATTGAAAAGCAATCTGAGGACTGGCAGGCAGCCTCTGGCGCTAGCATGCCTCCCCTCAAAACAACAGTGAGCGACCTTGGCAGGTACTGGTGTTGAAGGCTTTGAAGGATGATGAGAAAAACAGGCTTTGATGGCACACTCCTTCTCTCTGCTTCTCAGGGAGCCATGTACCCTTTATGTCTCATCAGCAGTATGTAACAAAAACGTTGTCTGAGTGTGTGTTCCTGTGTGTGTATTTGCACACGATTGTGTGGGTGCCCAAGTCTATTTTATGCCCGTGTGTGTTGATGTTTTTGAGTCTATTTTTAAAGTCTATATCGTCAATTTCTGCGTGTTTTGATTTTAACACCGTAAGTGGGCAACAGAGAAGGGTTCATCTCCAAGGAAACTCTGCTGAGACGTTGTCTCCTTGACTCCAAGTCATCCCTCTCTACAGTTGTCTATCTTACAACGTAAATGAATAGTTTCGAGACAAATTTAAAAAGTGATAGCAGACAAGAGCATGCAAGATCAAGGGAATGAGAAAAGATCAAAAAAGACAAAAACCCTGTTTGCAAGTGCTTCATTGTTTGAATCCATATTGGCCTCACATCTGCCGTCAATCCGAATAAGGGCAAGGTCCGCTACCTTCACACAAGTCTGTACGGACGTCATGCCTAAGTCAACTGATATGTTTGCTAAACACCTGGGGTTATCCTTGGTAGAATGCAATCGCCATCTATTTCCACACACAGAGAACGCGCAAAGCAGAATGTGTAGAACGTCTTTCACAACAAACATCAATGAGGGACTTTTCTGCTTGAAAGTTGTGCTGGAAGAGACATTGTTTTTGTAAGAGGCCCAGAGTGTTGTTGTGCGTGATTAAGAAAGAGTTCTTGGCAGTTCCCTTATTGTTTACATGCTGCGGGCTCTTTTTTTTTTCTTGGCTCTCTGGTTTGTGTTTGTTGTGCCTTGTCATGATCTGTGGAAGGGGAAAGCCGCAACATCCATTACCACGAGGGGACGGACAGAGGAGGCATCTTATTACAGATAAAGCCCACCTTGACAGTCATTTGCATCTGTCAAAGATGTGCTCCTCTTTCACTTTCAGTGCCATGCTCTGCCCAGCTCAATTATCCCCCTTGGAGAAATGAACCCACTCGATATAGTACCACCACTCATGTCTCTGAGTCCCCCCCCCCACACACACACACACACATTGCACCTCGTCTTGACCGGTCCCTTGTGTTGGAGTGCTACAGCTGATATGAACAGCCTGATCCTGACCCTGACCCTGACCCTGACCCCACCCACTGCCCCCCACCTCCAGACAGACGTAATGACTTTGTTGGGTCATAATTGAATCTCTGACGCAATAGCACATCTCACGCTGACCCTTGCTGTGACCACGATCAATACTACGGTCTGGAACCACCCAGAGAACACCCAAACCAATGCTCCAAAATGGAAAACGCCAGACATTTTGCAGAAATGGGGATTCACCAGGATAGCGAAACTGGCTAGATTCATCATCGGATTCTGTGATTGGTGCATCTCTCCTGATGGAGCTTTACTCCATGCTTTTACTTAGAAATCATCGTTGGGTGGCTGAATAATTGGGCTGTTCCGTTGATGTTGTAGAGTATAACATCACCATATCAACCATACGTTGGTGACACTGATGGCGCACAGATGGTGATTTAATTGCACGCGCCTGCCATGCTGTTCTGTAGTCAGTTATGATGTGTTTGCACCAGATTATGTCTTTCAGTATTTATATATCCATCTCCACATTAGCATCAGCTACAGGAACAGTAGCATCAGATAGTGCTGGTGGTTAATGGTGAACCTGCTAATGATAGGAGGGAGAGAGAGGGAGTGGGGGAAACAGAGAGAGGGGGGGGGGTGTTATGATGGATCTGTCCCTTGTTTCAGATTTGGCTCATTGCACATGGACATATTTGGCCCACCCTCAAATCATATTTGTTTTTCTCATTATGAAGGCAGAGATAAAGTTGTGGCTAGCTGGGGGACTGTGGGCTGGGGATTTGTCATCCTATCAGCATGACTATAATATTGACTTGTGGGAGGTAATTGTGTTTCCCTGTCCCTACTGGAAAGACAAGATACCATGCCAGCCTATTGTAGTCTCTTCTGTGTTATCTTCTGCTGCCAGTTTAATGCAGTGCCTCCTTGTCTGGATCTGAAGCAGACAGGAGGTGGCTACCCACACTCTTTTAGCACCGGCCAAAACCCTGTGGAGACCACTTACAACCCAATTTCCTTCCCTCAGAGCAGTCTTCTAAAATTCACAAATTAAACGTGTGTGTGCGTATATGTGTGTAAGACGATGGGGGTCTCTTTTGGTGTGTGTATTGATGATATGTATATATGATGTGAGCTCCAGGTATCTTCACTGATGGGCTGTGAGTCAGATGTCTATACTCTGATTATCTTTCTGAATCAGAGACACTTGTGTTAGTGTGATTAACGATCCATTTTTTTCGTGCCCTCTGCTGGTAAAAAATGTATACGTTTAGAAACAATTTTATTGGACTAGGTTGTTCAAATTGCCAAAGAGAAACCGGCGAGCTTTACGAAACAAAAAGTCAAAGCGCAGCTCTGCATTTTGATAAGCGCTCCTACGTTTTGTACGAATACGAGGGGAACCCGCACAATGTTGGAAGGAGAGATTAGGTGGAGGGACCTTTGTTGTCATGGAAACGGGTAGGAGGATCATGGGTGCCTGTAGTGGGACCAGTTTGTTTGTTATTGAAGGTCACGTGGCTGGGGACTGAACAGAGGTACTTCCCCTCACCGCCGAAAGAAGCGTCGCGAGCCGCTCTCACCAGTTTCAACAAAATGGCTGCAAAGGCACCATCGCCTACGAAAATCCACTGACTGTTCAACAGTTCATGGTAGGAATTCTTTTTTTTTTTTAATCTTCAGAGGTTATTTAATACAGTAGATTTGCAGCATATTTTCATCAGTTGGACGTTGCACGAATTAATGACCGGGATTGATTGAATACCGAGTCGCGCGCTCTAAAACGTTTTTCTTGCACTTTGCCACATCGTTCGTCTCGACGACAAGTCGTCAAAACAAAAAGGTTTTCCTGACGTTTGTTGATGAATGCTTATTCGTGTATCGATGGTTGTTGTCGTCGCTTTCGCATATCTAACGAATGCGTACTATATCGCTGACGTTGGCTAAGCAAGTTCAATCTGATGAATTATAGTTGCTAGCTTCATTGCGAGCTCTGTATCTGGAGCCGAATACAAGTACATTGCCTTGCAAGATGGTTTGCACAGACCTTGCTACGACCAAGATCAAACAGGAGGGCATGTGCCCAAGCAAGATGAATTGTTAATCATTTGCAGGTTAATCTAGCTCCAATAAGCATCGTATATTATGGCTGTCCAGATAGCTTGGTTAGCTGCCTAATAATAACATTGGAGGAGGGGCAGTGATTAGGAGGCAGCTTAGTAACGCATTTAGTTCTCCCTGCTTCTGCTGACAGAACAGTGTTTTAACTCCTAGTTGGGATGCTCACTCGAAATTGATTTGAACGAAATCTGACCGAGGAGGTATTGGTTTCTTTTGTGGCCATTTTGCAAGCACCATAAACGCAAGAAAAGTGATTTTTAAATGCAGCACATCGAGGATTTGTGAACGTGACTGACAGATGCGTGTCGTCCGATTTGAATAGTTATCTTGTATGTATCTTGTACGTGCTCGTGACTTGTTTCGAATCTTAAGAAATGTAAATGAAATGTGACATGCCCTGCGGCTCTACTACATTCTGGACCAATTGGTTTGGGTTTTGGCAGTGTTCCAGAGTTATGAATCTACTCAAAATGACTGTTGTGGACGTAGGCTATGTGATGTAAAACTCGGAAATGCATTTTTCGTCAAAACGAAACAGTGCAGTTAGAACACGAGCCAGTATGTAGTTCCTATCTCACAGCACAGTGACTGCACAGACACAGTAAGACACACAAGCAGTGCTGTGCTATGTTCGTTTTTTGTTGTTGTTGCTGAAGACAGTCAGACCCTGCCATGCTGTCCTGGCATTCCCTCCCCCCCTCAATCGATTGAAGTGCATTTCCTCTGCCAGTGTCGCCCCACTAAACAATGACGCTCCTGTCATAACTCTCTAGCCTCACTGCTACTTATCCACCGGCAGCCAGCCTGAAGGGTTCGCTGAGCACACGCCGATATTCCTGAGCGAGTTTAACACACCTAACGCTGAGTGTGGGGGGGGCAGCTGCCTGGCTGGGGGGGGGACCTCTGACAAGCTCATTTGTTGTTGGCCCTGCTCTTGTGGCCCTGGTAGAGGGGGAGAAAAGGTGTGCGTAGTGGAGGCCTTTCCACCCTTTTCAGGGTCAGGGGCCCCTGTCAACACTCAGGCCTGTGAATGAGCCTGTGTATTCACGGGGAGGCGCCAATGAGGGGAACAGGGTGGTGGTGGTGGTGGTGGTGGGGTGGGGGGGCAGGATAACAAAAAGAGGCCACTTAATGCTGTGATTACTGTAGAGCTAAGGTCATATCTCAGCCCTCTGCAGCCTGTTGCACCATAGCTGAAGGGCCAAGTGAATCCATGTCTGAGGTACAGTTGAACTCTCTAAGTCCTAATGATGATATTCATGCCTTTTAATGCGAACAGTATTTATAAGTGCTCTTGTTTGCCTCTTTCTGCTCTGTGCTGCCGATCATTCATTGCGGGAAAATACTTTGCATCCTGGCTGTGCAAGTGCGGTCATTTGATGTCACAGCTATTGACATTTGCACAGGTCCCCACTGAGCAAGTACAGAACTGGACTGAAAACACAATTGACTTCATTTCTGTCTATGAGCCTCAGCTTCTCCAGATTCCCATCAATAGGATCCCATCCACTCATGTCATGCACTGCTGCTTGGTTTGAGACGGCCCTCAATGGAGTCCCTGTTGGTAAATGCTTGGAAAGGTTTAACGAGCCGTGAAGCAGGGCTTTCTGAGCGCTAGTGGCCCATGCCCCTCAGGACGCCAGCACTGTGTCAACCTCAAGGTGGCTATTTAACCAAAACCTATTTAACGCTATCGAATGACATTTTGAACTGCTTTTTCGTTGGTGGACAAATGCATAACCAACCATCTTGCTCTGCAGGACAACTCTGTAGGATGGCTAAGGCTACATGAGGAGCAAAGATCCAAACATCCTCAAGTGGTTGTATTTAAACATCAAATGCATCAGTGGTGGTGGTGGTGGGAGGGGGGGGCTTCTGGAATGACACCGACGTTGGGTCGAATGTGTCACGCTTTTGAGTATCAGGTGTCCCAAGAAAATCGTGCTTAGTTATGGAACCCCAGGATGGAAGTCCTGAGTAAGGTGATGAGTTCTTATTCAGCACGGAGTTACCTGGAGATCCCCCCTGCCTTACTACCTATTACTCTACTGAAGTCCCAAGATTGTTTGCTCTTCATGAAGACAAATGCGAGACTGTGGAAGTGATACACGATTAGAGGCCCAAGTCCTTTGTTGGCGACTTTCTGTGATCTATTGGAGCAATAAATCGTGGGCCAGCCTCATGAAAGACTTCTCATTACTGACAGAGAGGATCATGGGAGTCATTTGGGACTGCCATCAGAGTAAATCCGTAGTTATTTCAGGAGCTGGTTGGAGTGAGCATGAGAGCAGAATATTAAAAAATCTCCTTTCCTCTTCATTGGGGATTGGCTCTGGCCAAGTAAAGCCATGACGCGAAAGAATAACTTTATTTTGGAATGGGAAATCCTCTTTGTTAAGCAATAGAGAGCTTCACTGGTTAGCCACTTAGTCTGAAATCTATTCGAACTTTGTTTAAATAGGAATTGGGACAGAGTGAGGCTTTTTGGCTGAACTCTTGAGTCGACTTGCGACTAGGTACGGAGGACGTGTTTGGAGATCCTGCTCTTGGGTTCTTTATTAACGTGGTTTATGGCCCCAGTTTGGTGAAGGGTGCCTCGCCTCTGCTCTGAAGCACAGAGGCAGCCTCTGCCGTTGTGGCTGTGGCTGTTGCTAGCAAGCGAACGTGCTCCCTGGGGCTTGCCGTGCTCTTGTTTGTCTTGCAGCACTGGCATTCCTGGCTCCGTGCCCAGTGACTAGTCGTCTAGCACGCACGCACACACACACACACACACACACACACACACACACACACAGTCCCCCTAGTCTCGTCAATCCTTGTGCACTCGTTTCCCCACTCCCTTCCATTCTTCCCCCTCTCTTTTGCCAATATAAGAGCACTCAGACATGCCTCTTCCATGTGCTTCACACACACACACACACACACACACACACACACACACACACACACACACACACAGACTGACATAAAATACCTGGCTCCCTTTATTTCCACCCTGCAATTTCACCCTAGCCCTTAATAGATCCTTTCTGCTGGATCTTTGTTCTCTGAGTTAGTCCTCCCCGTCCGCCTGCTTGGAGGGACATCACCTGATCTGAGCACGGCTGTGTGGCCCAGCAGGATTCCACTCCCTGACAGGTGTCTGTCCATTAGTTTCAAGTCTTTTATTATCAGACGCACAGAACAACACAGGCTCGGCACTGAAATTCTTTGGATGAGACAACGCCAAGAAACCTGGTGTAACATGACAAGTACTCGGTACATAGCTTTTAGCTGTAACCTGACATACAGTGTCATAAACCTCCTAAATAATAAACAATACAGTGTAGTAAACATTTACTAACATAATATCCTAAACTAACTCTTCCGTTCTCCACTGGTCTTCCTGGCTGTAGTTCCATCGTCCACTCAGCCGCTCATGACAGCTTCACACCTGCTTGCTGCTGCCTCCGTGTCCCAACCCTCTGCATCAAGGCTGTCTGGCAGCCCACATAGGTACCTGACAGATGTTTAGGAACAGGAGACTCCCCACCCCACCCCCACCCCCTTCAACCTGTCCCAGCTACGTTCCTTGAGGACGAGCGTGTTCTCCTCTCGTGTCAGACAGAAGAGATAGCAGCCCAGATTAACTGGAGCATCCACGGGATTCTGGGATACTACGTGACGCTAGCACACTGTTGGCTTCGACTGAAGAGAGGCTATTTATAGCAAGGCAGCTGAAGCACCAGGACTTCTACTTAGACCCTTGGATCTGAAAAAATAAATATTTATGAAGTGAATGGGTGGTAAGGGCAGTGTGCGCGCGCGTTGGCCTGTTCTGCGCGCGCGTGTGTGTTTGAGGCAAATTCCATCCACCTAATTGCAGGCCTCCATTCTAGAGCACAGTCTAGTGATAAACAAGGACAGGACTATATATAGCCCCACTGTCCTTTCCTGTTTTTCTCTTTGAAACCAAACTGCTTAAAGTGATGCTAAAGTATTTTCTCTTTCTGTAGTGGCTTGCCAAAACCCCTTTTCTAAACCAGTTCCAAATCCATTATGAGACAGCAGAATCGTGGAATCCAAAAATCAGACGAGGCCTCGTGCCCTCAGGGTAGGGTGAAGAGAGTCGCGTCGGCGCACAGCTTGGGCTTTGATGATGGTTCTCCTCTCAGCCCTGGTCTAAGATGAACTCTCTTCACTCCAGCCCTCACCTAGCTACCCACAGGGCCTGGGGGGGCGAGGGGGGGAGTGGAGCGTCGTTTGCTATGCAAGGGCCGCTCCACAGGCAGCAAGCTGCTGGGCCAGAGACTTAAAAACAAACCTTTTTATGTGCAAATTTTCATTAAAGGTTCAAGGAAGCGGATCGCAATTTATGTATTTTTTTCCAGGATCTTTTATATCTCTCCTCTCGGTCCTCTAAAAGCAGCCAGCGTTTTAAAGCGCAGAGAAATGCCAAGACTTATTAAGGCTATATATACACCCGTCTCCCCTGCAACTGCCTGCGTGTTGAAAGGATATGGAAATGTCAGGTAGCTTTTTAATAGCATTGGTGGTTGTGTGTGTGTGTGTGCGTGTGTGTGTGCGCGTGCGCGCCTGTGTGTGTGCGTGCCCATGCATTGGCAGTGCCTCCAATACTGGTCTGTCTAAGTAGAGCCCAGATCACACTGAGGCAGGCAGACAGCAGTTGCCGTTTGTTTTTGCATTTATGAAATGGTCCTTAAAGATCCTTTGATTCGATTTCTTGGGGTTGTTGAAGAGCGCAGGGTATCCGTTTCAGGATGTGGGCGTACTGTAAGTGGCTGGGTGGGACTTTGTTTTGGAATAGTTGAGTATGGGCCCCTGTGTCTGTGTGAGGCCTGAAGACCTTGGTACTGGCTGCCTGTGGAGGCTGGAGGACAGGTGGGCCCCAGACATATGACCCCCCATGACCCACAGGATCCTCACAACCAACCATCGGCCTCCTAATAGGTTCCATAACCGAGCCACATACCAAACACCCAACCTCACCACACACACACACTCACACACACGTAGTCCAAAACATTTTGTGCTGCTGTGAATTTCCTTTGATATTTGAATGGAAATGGACCAAATGGGCCATTCAGCAGTATGTAATGTCAGAGTCATAGTTAGAAGGCTAGCGTCCATGAGAGAGGGTAGAGACAGAGACCTTGGTGGAAGTGCATCATTTGAGGGATGACCCTGTGGTTTGAACCACCGGCCTGATGGGAAGCGAAGCGCAGGTGGGTTGAGCTCTACCTCCCTCTCTCTCCTCCATGTCCTTAACCCTCCTCTGGTGCTCTCGTTTCAGTCACAAGACAAAGCAGGGAGCACAAGCAGACAAGCATTTGATGGAAGAAAAGAAAAAGAAAAAGCCAGAAGAAAAGAAAAAGAAGGACGCTGCTCAGAAAAAGGTGTGTGTGTATATGTGTGTGTGTGTGTGTGTCCTCTCGTCCTCACCATGTGAGCATGCGTGTGATCTCTTTCTGCTCCATGAGTTAAACAGGCCAACATTCTGATCTCCATATCCTGCGACCACTGTCTAAGGAGTGTGTGTGCGTCTAAGGAGTGTGTGTGCGTCTAAGGAGTGTGTGTGCGTCTAAGGAGTGTGTGCGCGTCTAAGGAGTGTGTGCGCGTCTAAGGAGTGTGTGCGCGTCTAAGGAGTGTGTGCGCGTCTAAGGAGTGTGTGTGCGTCTAAGGAGTGTGTGTGCGTCTAAGGAGTGTGTGCATCTGAGGAGCGCGTGTCTGAAGAGACCGTGTGTTTCCGTGCACGTAGATTCTTTAGACATGTTTTTTTTGTGTGTTTTAGCCTCGTTTTCTGCAGGCTGACTACATTACCCATAAGCCCCTTCCCATAGTTACAACATCAAACATTTAGCATTTCAGGAGGCCAACAATAGACATCCCAGTACATTGTGTTCAATCTGGCTCATTGAGGCCTGGGGCTGGCCAGTTCACCACACATGAAGCCTGTTAGTTCTTGGAGGAGAGGGACAGTTGATGTGTGTTAGTGTGTGTAGTAGTAGTAGTAGGGACTTTATCAATCCCAATGGGAAATTGTGTGCGTGCGTGCGTGTATGTATGTGTATGTGTGTGCATACGTGGTTTATGGTTTGACCCTCTCCTCTGTAGTGCTTTGTTCTCCTGTTCACGCCAGAGAAGCTCTCTGGCTATCAGGCTGTAACACATTCTCCCTCTTTTCTTCCAGGCCACTGAACAGAAAACCAAAGGTGAGTGTTCCATTCTCGGTCAGTTTGATCAAGCTCGGTCAGTTCAAGCCCACTTTGCCTGCTAACCTAACCCCCACCTCCCCTGGTCCCATCACCACGCTCCATGTGTGTTCGGAGTCGGATCCAGAGCAAGCTTACCTTATTTGGTGTGCTATTAGAAGTATGTCAGCGGGAGGTTGGATGTTTCATTCTGACCCTGATATCACTGAATCAGACCCGCCCGGGAACGGCTCAACGCGCCGCTGTGTCCGTCCCCTCTGAGGACTGGAGCTGCGGTTTGAATTCCCTCACGTCTCGACGCGCCGCTCTCTAAATGAATGATCGCACGTCTAGTCGGGAAATGTTTGCCGGCGCAGGTGGCCTTGGCATGAGGCGGAGGGGGAGCCTGGAGCCAGACTAATAAGGAGCAGGGAGACTCTCTGAGGAGACCCTCTCCTGGGCTCCATGGCCGAGGGAGGAGAGGGGCACTGAGTTCATGGAGAAGGAGGGCGGAGGTAGGTGGTGCGCAAGGTTCAGAGAGGAGGAAGAGTTCGAGGTTTACAGGGATAGAGGGTGGAAGGAGTAGGGGGGGGTGGAGGGTGGAGAGGTACAGCACTGGGGTGGGGAAGCACAGGCAGGTGGATAGAGCACAGTAGATCTTGGCGCTAACAGACTGAACGGCAGGGAGAGAAGGTGATCAATGGTAGATGGTTGCACTCTGCAGTGAAAGAGAGAGAGAGAGAGTGGGCAATCAAGGAGACAGTCAGGTGGGGGTTAGGGATAGGCAGGGCCAGATGTCGTAAGAGCATCTGTTGAGCCAGTAGTGGCAGGCCTCGGTTTCAACTGGAGGAATCCAAATTGGTGGTTGAAGGGCTAGAACATCATGTGGAATAAGGTGATTTAGTCTGTAATTCAGTCTGTGTATACATGCACATATGCACTGAGTAGGACTCGACGCTCTCACCTCCCCCACCCACCTCTGATGCCTCTCACAGGTGGCCTGTCTGTAGAGTTTAGCTTGATGAGCAGCTATATGGGTTAGTTAGCTCTGTTAGCATCAAATAGTTTCCTTGACAGTGGAGGCCCACACACAAACGACCATGTTTGGGGGGGGACGACGACTGACATTTAACACTGCGCACATGTTGCCTAACTCAAAGTAGATTAGCTTTGTTGTGTTGACGTAGCCCAAGCTGACTGCCGTTCCAACAACGAGAGGACCATTTAGGGCGGCTGGTAGGTTGCAGAGACCCGGATCCCCCCCCCCCTCCCGCCGTCTGGGCTTCCTTAGTTGAGAATTCAGGTGACAGTTGGAAACAACTCCAAAGGCACCTCTGCTCTTTTAAGTGTGTGTGGGGGGGTGTTTGTTGTCTAGATAGGAGAGCACCTGAGAGGGGTGGTGTCTCTTTACTTTTTGGTGTTTGCTGGAGGGGCTCGCAGCAGGAACAGGAGTGGAGGAGTTGACAGAGCTGAGAGAAACAGTGAGAACACGCTCCAGTTTCCTGTCTGCTCGGTGGCTGGCTTTTGCCGTGGAGGGGCCCTTGCGAAGACATTTTCCTACGCCTCACAAAGCACACACACATGCATACACCTCCAACAGATCCGACACACACCAACCCCCCTTTGTGCCAGATGCTGGCTGCACCCCCCCCCCTCGCCCTTTAAGGCAGCAACGCAGCTTGTGCACACTACATGCATTTACATTGCGCAAGCACCCGTGCGTGTCAAACATGCTCTACCACACCAAATTGTTGTAGTAGACACACACACACCCCCACACATATGGTCTATTCAAATGCACACACGCACAAATACTGTTCATTTCTATTTATGTTTTGTACATGTGTCCAATCATGTGTGCACAGTAAGCACAACCTAGATACAGTAGCCTTCTCGCCTTCCCCCCCATCCCACACACACATTATACACGAGCACATCATTCTCTCGTCCTGGTAGATGCACATATCCCTACTCAACAGAGCAGAGCCTGAATCCCACTCAGTATAATGACCAGGGCTCAGATGGAGGGCTAGATGGATGGATGGACGGACGGACAGGCAAGCCCAGGCACTCTCATCTCACAGTCCTGCCGCTACAGTTAACACCTCCTATTGTGTTGTAAGTCAGGGGGGCTAATTAGCAACTGTTGTTACATACCTGCTGCTCTAGAATCTTCTTTCATGTTGTGTATATTTTCCATCTTCCTCAGAAGAGGCG
Source organism: Plecoglossus altivelis (assembly GCA_036571765.1). Lineage (NCBI taxonomy): Eukaryota > Metazoa > Chordata > Actinopteri > Osmeriformes > Plecoglossidae > Plecoglossus > Plecoglossus altivelis. Next base: position 10,275,189 of record BROE01000018.1, on the reverse strand, counting down.
GAGTGTGGGCGGAGGAACAGCGCACACAAACACACACTCTCACGACGCGCACAGCCGTGCGTTTACACTGTCATAAAAACACAACGCTGTTATTCCAAAGCGGTGTCTGCTGTAATTTCATAACAGATTAATTTGCCATTTCACATTGGCTTAATTACACTTAGCGTTTTGTGTTGAGCGCCATAAATCATAGTGTAATCAGAAGGGGATTTATTTCGGCCCGCCCCACCGCCATGTCACCGCTGCCGAACACGGGAACACGCCAGGAATGGAAATGAAGAGTCTCACTCACACGTACAGAAATTCGTTCACTTGCATCTTATTTTCATCCCTTTGCTTAAGTGTGCATCTCTAGATTGGCTCCGTAAAACTCAGTTGATAAAACTAAAGGGACAGTGCAACATTTTAGAATGCCTTGTCAACTTTTCTAGTCATCCACATCCCCATTGGTCGTTCTTGACTGTGTCTCGGTCGCTCTACATGGTTGACTGAGGTGGGCTAGATGGATGACATGAGTGGTCCCATGCGAAGCTGAACTGTTTCCAGGGGACTGTAGTTAAGGTGACAACCAGTCAGCATCATCTTGACCCCACGTTGGTCTGGACGAAACATCCAATTTCACTTCCTACCTCGCGCACACGTTGAGGTTAGCCCAAACCAGCAGCGACCACTTCACACACTCCTATCGGAAGACACAAACGTCATCCCACCTGTCATGAAGCGAGTGCCCTTCCCTGTGTGTGTGCGTGTGCATGTGTGTGTGTTGGGGTGGAGGTGTGTGTGTGGTGCTGTTGAGAAAGCTGCTGGCTAGAGGCTAGTGTGGTGGCGTGATGATTGAGGTGAACTGGCAGAGTGGTGAGAGTAGGTAGCAGCTGAACCAGGGGGGAGAGTTATCTGTGACCAGGAGTCTGTTCGTGGCAGTCGCGGCTGGTAATGGAAGTGTCAGTGTGTTAGCCTCAGCCCGCCTCAGCCCGCCAGTCAGTCAGCCAGCCAGCCAGTCAGTCAGGCCAGGAGTGGATGGTCTAACCTCCAATTCCCTCAGCTAGATTGTAGATGTGTTCCCAGCTTTCCATGCCTGTGTGAGGGTCCCCTGTTAGAGCACTGCGTTTTTACTGTAGACTCCCAAAGCAGGTTTAGACCTTTAACTAATCCTTGGCAATGACGAGCTAGCGACGGATTGTCCCCCGAGCCGTCTTGAAAGCGTGGCCTATCTGCTCTTGTGTACACGCTACACACCTCACATCCATTTGAAGAATGGATAAACACCCAAACGTTGACTGTGTGTGTTAACCACCGCTTGGTGGGCCGGGTGAGAGAGATCCTCTTCTTAACTACAACATTGTGTTTAATCTGTCCTAATTAAGCGGTGTAATCACGACACTCCCTTCAGGGGCCTCAGATGGAAGGACCCTGTGTGTGTGAAGGGGAGGGGGGGAGCTGAAGAGACCTAGGAGAGAATAACCTTCTTATCCCCTGTTTGGTGGGTTTGTGGTTTGTTCCTCCAGCCGTGACAGCATGTCTAATAGGTTCAGATGAGTATCTCCTGCATTTCTGTCTTTTTTTTCCCCCCCTTTTGTGTTTGGATGATCTTGTTCCTGGCAAGCATCGCAGTCCCTGCCCAGGATTTCTTGGGGGCCCAAGGAGTGACTTGCAGAGTGCAAGACCTCTCGATCTGTGCTGTCCGTGGTACAAAGTTCAGTGTTACCACAGAGAGTGAGCCATCCTGATATGGCTTTAAGATAAGATGAAACTGACAAATAAACATCTTTTCTGTGATAAGTATGTGTACAAAAAAACACAATATTGGCAGTATGGTATCAGTGTGTTGGAGCTGTAAGGTGTTCTCCAGAATGGAGACCCATTCAGGTGTTCACTGGGCTGATTAAAGGCTTAGCTATGGAAAGCCTATAATCACTGGCTAACTGAACGTGGGTGTGTTTTGTGTACGTGCGTGTGTGTGTGTGTGTGTGTATATGTATATACTGTCCCAGTGCGAGCCAGACTCATTTCATGAATGAGCGCACACTCAGCACTGCATTTTTCACTTCAAAGACATTCTCCTCTTCTTTTTGTCTGTGCATGTGTGTGTCTGTGCGTGTGCGTGTGTGTGTGTGTGTAGAGGGGGGGGGGGGGGGGGGGTGGGAGGACTACCCTTCTTCTCTTCATCCGTCTCATCTTCTCCCACCGACCTCTGTCTCCCGTCTCTCTCCAGCAGACCCAACTCTCAGTCCCTCTTGCCTTTTCCTCACGTCTCAAACAGTCACCCCAGCGTGCCGTCGTCTCTTCTCCGTGGCAACGCGTGCAGCAGCTTTAAAGGGTAGAAATGGGTCGAGGCTCAGGCATCCGCCGCTGTAGGTTTTGATCTGCATCTCTGATGAAGTCGGAACTCGGCGCCGCGTTTCCGCAAACCGGCTCCCCGGTGCACTAGAAACACGCTGTGTGTGCGTGCGTGCGCGTGTGTGCGCATGTGTGCGCATGTGTGTGTGCACGCTCGGTGTATGTCATTGTCTTCTCTCCTTTGATCTTTGATCGTTTTTTTTCCCCCCTGCTCCCCCAAAGAGCATGTCCCTCCCCCGTTCAGAGCCACATCTCGCACGCGCCCACAGGCTCTACCCCCCCCCCCTCTTATTCGTTTGTTAGTGTGATAAGATGCTGGGTCTATAAACGGCTGAGCGAGCGTCTGGTTTTCCTGTACGAACAGCAGTGGAGGCGAGTTGCAGCAGCAGCAGCGCTCCAATCCAGTGATTAACCACAGATTACACTCCCTCTCGCCAGATCCAAATTGCGCCTCTCGATCACACTTAAGCCCGCAATTCATCGTCACCCGTCATGTGGACGCTGTTTACAGAATCGCAGTGTCAAATAAACCAATTGGAAAGTATGGGGCAATTGTCGTTTTTGTTCTCTGTTTATAGTGAAGGGAGAGTGTGCGTTCGCCTGCGTGCGTGCGTTCGCCTGCGTGCGTGCGTTCACGTGCGTGCGTGTTCACGTGTGTGCGTGTGCGCGCCGTAGGAGAATGGTGTTCTAATTGTAAGAGGATTAGCAGGAGTTGGATTCAGGCATTGAGACTCTCAGGCTCGCTCGGTGCACAGCAGCAAGCTCAGGAGGTGGGACTGTGGCGCGCACACACACGCACGCACAAACACACACCATGTTCTGCACTTCTCGACCCCTGCCCCCTCCCTCCTCGTTACCTCAGCCCTCTCCACTGTCTCCCTCTATCTCGCTCGCCCTGCGCTTGTTCTGATTGGTGGAGGGAGAGAGCCGGCAGCTCCCTTCCCCCAGCTTCTAGAAGGTTTTACGTCACGGAGCTCTGAGAGAGCACACTCTGCTGCTGCACTCACGTCCATGGCGACAACGCCAAATGTTCTTGTTTTGTTTTTTTCCGAGGTGGAAAAAATCCCCCTTTTGCAGTCCAGAGTTAGTCAGGAATTATGACTTCCATCTGGCTGGCTGCAATTTGTCCATAATGAGTTGGGACAATGAGGTGATCAGGATGGATGAATGAGGAGATGGAAGGGGGAGAATAACATGTAAAGCGATCATACCCAAAGCGTGCTACTGCTCAAGAGCTGTCCTGTGCTTCCTTTGCTCATGGCACGCGAGTCTTAGTGGCAGCTCGACACGGGGGTAGTGACCTGACGTCAAGCTTTGTTTTCAGGGCAGATGCTTCACCAAATATCCCGTCCGGCAGGGAAAAGAGAGGGTGGGAAGACCTCGAAGAAGAGCCCTGAGCGTTTGCGTCTGTGCGACGGCCGCTGTAGTTCTAGAATGACACCATCCTGTCCTCTCCCCTTACCGCGGGCCTCACCGTTATATAACTGCGGGAGCGCGAGAGAGACCGCACGCATGCGCGAGAGAGCCGCTCCGGCGCTTAGCTGCACATGCACGGAACCACATCCAACGCCGAGGTCCTGCTCTTGTTTTCGTACAGGCCACGCTTGAGACTGTTTTGTTTTTAGTTTTTTTTACCGTGCTTCTCCTCAGCCAATGCTTTTTAAATTTTTTTTACAATTGTTTAATTATGCTACACGCACACCCCCTCAGTTGTCTAGATCCAACTCTGAATGTTAGTCTCGTGCTGGTCTGCCTAAGCACAGTCAGCTGATGTTTTGGTTTGTGTTCCCTGCTCTTGTCCGCGTAGCTGCCTGTATGTAACGGACAGGCCTGCTCGTTCACTTGTACTGCAGCATCTGAGCAGGCTAACGTCACCTAAACGCAGCGTCAAGCAAGTACGGAAACGGCCACGACACTACTGTGCCTTCCTCTTAAGGCCGCATGAAAAATTCATGCGTTATGTAAGCTACTGGAAAGATATTATCCAGCCTGTCCTGTGTTTCCCATCATGCATCTGACCCGCCCTGGGGAGCAAGCCTTCCCACGGTCATAGCTGTATATACACGATATACCAGTTAATACACCTGTAATATGCTTTCTGCCAATGCATTAGCATACAACTTGCACTCTTGCGATGCTGATTAGCTAGCAGGCTAACATAGACCAGAAAGAAGTGAATGAGTAGAGCCTGTTATTACAGAACTGTGACCCCCTTAGACATAATAACAGCTGGTCAGGAATTCAGCAAGAGAGAGAGAAAGGTCTTTGCCAGGTCAACTACTTTTCCAGTTTACTTTCAGATATCCAGAGAGAAAGAGAGAGGGAGCGAGCGAGCTGGCTGCTTGTAATGACCGTTGCCAGGGGAAACCCAGCGGTCTGAGATGGAGCGAGCAACTTAGCCGTAGCATCTTCCGCAGCTAATGGCTATCTTATGTGGTGGTGATTGTTCAGGGGTAGTGACCTTATGCAGAGGAACACAGCGGTTTGTCTATCTTTAACAATGCCCCACTTATGGGCTGTGTTAGGGAATGATGGTGTAAAAGGGTGCTTTAAGTCTAGTGTCGCACTGTATCGCACTGTATTGACCCCCTTTCCCCCCCTCCCAAATGGTTATAATCTTGTGAACTGTCATTGGAACCGTTCATTCCATGCGGTGGCAGCCAGAATGGGTGTCTAAGGGCAGTGGGGTCTTCCTTTATGCTTCTCACACAACTCGTTACAAAATTACCGGAGGGCTGTGCAAAAGCAGGAGTGTTTTGTTGAGTTTGTTGAGATTTGTTTTGTTTGGTACATCCAGGTGCTCTCTAACCCTTTCCCCTCTCTCTCTCTCTCTCTCTCTCTCTCTCTCTCTCTCTCTCTCTCTCTCTCTGTCTCTCTGTCTCTCTGTCTCTCCTCCCTTTCCTTGTCCCCCTAACTCACCCCACAGTGCCAGACTCTGCCAAGCCCAGCCCCACCCCTCCTCCTCCTCCTCCCCCCGCCAACCCCGTTGCAGCCCCGTCCGTGCCCTCCACCAGCAGTGGCAATGGCAAGCGCCCCCCCTGTGGTGCCCCGCCGACACAGCAGCCGCCCCAGAGCCAGCCCCCGCAGCGCTACCCGGCCAGAGAGGTGCCTCCGCGCTTCCGCCAGCAAGAGCACAAGCAACTGTTGAAGAGGGGCCAGCCGCTGCCCCCTGGCACCCTGCCCCCGGCCCCAGGGCGCCCTGAGGCCAACGCCACCCACTCGCCACCACACCAGTCTGCAGCCAGCCTGCCAACAGGTCAGCATGCTCTCTATGCATCCTCCTCTCTCTCCTCTTCTCTCTCCATCTGTCTCTTTTGGTATCCTCTCTCTCTATCTTCCTTTCCTCTGTGTGCTCTCCTTTCTATATCCGTGTATCCTACTCTCTCCCTCTCCATCTATCTTGTCTCTCTCCATCCTCCTCTCTTCTTATCTATCCTCTTAATTCACGCTGTATAACCATGCTTGTAGCCTTAGACACTGGGAGGCTCACATTCTGTGGAGTTTGGCATTCTGCTCTAGTCATGGCTACCTGCCTTTTTCGTGTGTGTAGCATTATAAATGCGGAGGGAAGGGTAAATTAGGGGGACTGACTAGGAGTGAACACAGCTGGCCATTCTAGAGGTGCGTGTGTGTGTGAGAGAGGGAGTGTTGTCAGTCTGTGTCTGCCTGTGTGTGTATGAGCTGAACAAAATGCTATCTTTGCCCAAGCAATGTCACTGCAAAATATGGCTCTGGAAAGCTCTTCCCTAGAACAAACAGACCGTGGATTAGATCATAGTTTAGAATCCTCGTTCAAGAACTCTCAAACAAACACTCTGTCAGACTCCTCCTCCTCCTCCTCCCCTTCCTCACAAGCCAACACCATGGGTCTCCCCAGCTCCAGCCAGGCCTTTGATGTTTCCTGAATATGGGGGCCTCGTGTCTGGCTGGTGGATTCCTCCTGTTCCTCCTGGTGGAGTGTGCTGCTTTGTCGGCCAGGGAGCCATTTCCTGCTCCCCCGAGGGGGGCGGAGTCTCAAGGAAACTGGCGGTACAGGAGAGGGACTGAAGGGGGGAGGTAGCGAGAGAGGGAGAATGGCAGAGGCCCAGCTGTGTGGGCTGAGTGACTCATGGTTTACCGTAAAAGCTCCTGAGTGTCTCCGCCCCGCTGGCAGCCAACTCTTTATTTTTCTTTCTCTCTCTCTCTCCCTCTCTCTCTCTCTCTCTCTCTCTCTCTGTCTCTCTGTCTCTTTCTTGGGAGAGCAGGGTCAGACCTACCTGGGAGACCCTGGTGAGATGGGTTGGGGTGCTCACTGGAGTAAAGGATTAGGGATGTGCGTATGTTTTTATTTGTCCACATGTGCGCATGCAGGAGACTGCAGGCCTGTGCGTGCGTGTGTGTGTGCGTGCGTGCGTGCGTGCGTGTGTGTGCGTGGGGCTCTTCATCCTCCCAGCCTGGACTCTCACTATATCCAGTGTTGCATATTGAGCCAGTGTCTTCTTGCCTGAAGCCTACCAGATTTCCTTGTCTCCTGAGTCCCCCCCTCATGCACATGCAAACACACACACACACACACCCTGCTCGGCACGCAATACAGCTCTGGAAAGCTGGAGGGGGGAAGGTTAAAGGCAGTTCCTGTGGCTATAAAAAGCCTGTCACCCACTGTATTGATTTTGACAGTGTCTCTCACTCTCCCCCTCCCTCCATCCTTTCCACTTCTCATTCTCACCCCCTCACCTCGCTCCCCTCACCCTCCTCTTCTCTCCACCTCTTCGCTCCCCTGCCCCGCTGTGTCGCGCGCCCGGCCCTTTGCTTGTTTGGGACGCACACTTGACAGAGTGCCAAGCATTCTCTCTCTCTCTCTGTTTCGCTATCTGTCTCTGTGCCTCCTCCCTCTCTTCTGCTCTCGGTCTGTATCTCTCTCATGTAACTCTCCGTCAGGCCTGTAAACAGATCCCTCCATCCTCACCGCGGGGGGCCTTTGGAATGCAGTCCAGCGCAGTGCCCGTCCAGAACAGGGGTGGAGGGGAGGGGGTGGGGTGGGAGGCAGCCCCAGTGGACAGCAGCCTCTCGTGGTTTGTCCACACTAGACCAGCAGACCCAGCAGCAACAGCAGAGCACACTGTCTGCATTCATTTCCCTGCTCCTTTTCCTCCTCTTCCCATCCTCCCTCGCTCACCCCTCCCACCCTCACCCCTCCTTTCCTCTCTCCGCCGCTCTCCTCCTCTCCGTCTTTTATTACCCAGTCACATGTTTGCTCTCATGTAAAGCGGGGGCCGCCAGACCGCACAGCACACAACACAGCCCCTCTGTGTGCTGCGGCCAGAGATCTGCTGCTGCTGTGGCTCAGTACACGATGTCCTCCCCCTCTTTCTTTCTTTCTTTCTTTCTTTTCTCTTTCTTTCCCTCCCTCTCTCCCCCCTCTATCTCTCTCTTTTTCTCCCCCGTTCTCTTGTCTATCCCTCTCTCTGCCCTCCTCCCACTCCTTTGCTCCAATGTTTTCTCTCTCCCTTATTCCCCCCCCCACTCCCCCATCCACTCCTCTCGATGTTCCCCCCACCTCCTCCCCTCCTCCCTTAGTCTGCTTTCCGTTCCGTGTGCCTGCTCTCAGCCACCCTGAGACACTATGTTCCTTCTGGCTCCTTCTCTGTTACCCCCCCCC